>JZKD02S1772298.1:1429844-1452035 GCA_000966675.3 Picea glauca
CCAGCTACAACATAAATAAATAAATAATTGAATTAAAATAGAAATGCACTAGAGTGCATGAGGCATACAATGAAGTTAAATTTCATATGCATTAGTAGGAACACTGACAACAAATGCTTGGTGCATATGGATGTGTAATTGCACATGCTTGGATATGCATATAACATGCTTGTGAACTTAAAATTTTCTATTATTATGAGATAATACTCGAGTATGACTAATGATGGATTATGTATTCAAGAAAAATGATATAGCAAGGTTAAACATGTGGATGTTGTTGTTTCTTATGATTTCCATTTAGGTGGAGACCCATGAAGGTGTTAGGAATAGTGATCAGAATGATGAAGGAGGAAGTCTGTGAGCTTCTACAAATATCAATTGATCAGATAAAAACATGTAGGTTGATAAAAACTAGGAAGGTATGCATCTAGTTTATGTTGATGCATAGATGACGACATGACCCCCTCCTCTCTTGGGGATTATGCAACCTCTTGGTCTTGGATCTTCAGTTTCCTGAGCTGAATTAGCTCTCTGGGCCTTCAATAGACCCTGAACACTCAATACACACACAGATCCCCTTGATGTCATGTGCAAGTTTGAGCTACTTACAACACTGCTCTCTGGCACTTGGAGACAGTTATTGTGAGTGTTATTTTCACACTAGACTATTTTTCCTATGTGACCACAAGCTATAATCTCAGTCCAACCCTTTGTAACTTCGGGCTTTGTGGATATCATGACCTCTGTCTTCATTTATTCCCGAAACACTTTTCTTCGATTTCATGGATATCTTCCATGTGTCTCCCTATATTTGATGGTCCAGCTATGCTTTGGGTTTCATAAATTCACGAATATCCTACCCACTCCACACTCAACTCGTATCAACCTCTAACTCCCATATTATCTAATCCATTTCCACGTGTCTCCTCGTAGCCAACGGTTAATATTTTCCTCACGATTTTGCGACTTCGATGATCCCACCTTTCAACACCTTGAAATGCTATGAATTCCAAAATTTTGAAACAACTCGCGACTAGCCTCCATGTAACCTCTCCCAAATCTGATGATATGGACTGATCCTGGTCCTTCCTGGATGGATCTCTCTCTTTGATTCTGGGAAACCTCAAAGGACTCCTCCCTTCGAAGATTTATCACAACTCTTTCTCTTGATCTTGTTCTTCCTCAAATATTTTCCTCCTTAGAGGGTCTCTTCGACACTTGGTCGAATCTCAGGCTGTGCACACCTTGCAACAGGTATTCCTCCACAATCTATCCTTCATGTGGACAATCCTTTCTACTTCTTTGAAATTCTGAATCAGAAGACTTGGTCATGCACTCCTTGTGGAAAACATTCCTTCAAGCTATCTCTTCAGAACTCCCTATGCCAAATCTGACTCTGTCACACACACCTTACAGAAACTATGCACTCCTTGCACACCTAAGGTTCATGTTACCTCTTCTAAGATTATGAGTTGAAATAGAATATTTCAACACACTCCTTCCGTACATTATGCACACTTTCACTTACTCATAGAAGAGAAAAAATTGAAGATTATTTAAATCTTCCTAAATTCATACATTTAACCATGTAAATGCATACATAAACACAAGAACAAGAAATAATAGAGAGTTGCAAATAAACAAACAGTCTACCATTCATTCATTCAGATAGATATGAAAACACCATGCATTTGGGACAATGCTCCTCTGTTATATTCATTCAACTGAAATACACATGTATGCATATACTGCTTCAACAACTTCTACATCAACTATCAACAACTCATCAACAACTAGAGTGCCTTTCAGCTACAATGGAAACCAATATAATAGAATCAACGAACTCTCAACAACTATCAATAACGAGAGTGCCAACAAATTTCAACTGCAATGGAAACCTATACAATAAATTCAACACCCTCTCAACAGTTATCGATAATGAGAGTACCAAGAAATTTCAGCTACAATGGCAACCTATACAACAGACTCAAAGGCCTTCTCTGGGAAAAAACACAAAGATTTATACAAGAGGGCTCTTCGAGCTTTTCCCTCCTACTATTCTATATCTATCCTATCGAATTAAAATCTATCAACTACTATAATTTATTACAATAAATATTTGTGACAGGCAGATCACATTGAACACATCTAATCTGTACCGCACTCAACTTCATTAAAATAAAATACATTCTCCTATGTCCTCATGAAATTATCCAACTCTACAACATTAAAGATGTTCTTTAATTACAAATCCTTTTCAAAATATTTGCTTGATACACGTTCTTCAAAATTTAAAATTCTTCATAATGCACACTAGTGTGCCTAGTTATCCTTCACTCGTTCTTTTTCGGCGATGCTCTTGCATCATACTCCTTTGGCTAAGAATTTCATGGACTCCTATCCATGATCTCATGCACTGATTTTCCATTCTTCTGAATATCTACTTCGTTTACCCAACTGGCATCCTCTATTAGGCATCCTTTCCATTTGACCAAATACTCAAAATATGTTTTCCTTGTGTTCTTCTTACCAATTTGTCGATCTATGATCTTCTCTATCTACATCTTCTCTGCTACATGCATCTTCTCTTTCCACTGAACCTCTTTCTGGTCTTCTAATCCCCTAGATCCATATTCCTTGTAAGGATACAAGTCGTAAATGTTGAATATGGGTGATATACCCACACCTTCTGGTAGCTCTATCTCATAGGCATTCTCAACAATTTTTCTTAGGATCTTGCACAGTTCTATCTTCTCCAGTTTTATCTTATTATATGTTCCTCTTGGAAACCTCTCCTTCCTAATATGTGCTAAAACTTGATCTCCAACTTAAAATTGAAGTTTTCTCCTATGTTGATCATCTCTATATTTGTATTCACTGCTCCTCCTCCTCAACTTCTCTTTTATCTAATTATGAAGCTCCTGCATTTTTGTAGCGAAGTCTTCGGCTCCAGCGCTTATAAATTCACTCTTCTCCAGATATATTAACTCTAACACTCCCCTTGGATTCATTCCATACACTATCTGAAATGGACTCTTTCCGATACTTCTGGTAATTGAGTCATTATATGCAAACTCCTCTTGTGCTAGAATCTGATCCCACTGATTCTGGTGTTCAGTGACCAAACTTCTCAGGAAATCTCTTAAACTTTGGTTCACTACCTTAGTCTTTCCATCCGTTTGAGGGTGATATGCAGAACTAAAGGAAATTTATATTCCCATCTTCTTCCACAATGTCCTCCAAAAATGACCAACAAATTTGGTATACCTGTCTGAAGCAATACTTCTGGGCAACCCATGAAGTCTCACAACCTCTTTGAAAAACAAGTTAGCAATGTGAATTACATCACTAGTATTTCGGCATGGGATAAAGTGTACCATATTTGAAAACCTGTCAACTACCACAAATATGGAATCAATTCCTCTTTGTGTCCTTGGCAATCCAAACACAAAATTCATTCTTATTTCATCCCAAGGCTTCTCTGGAGTAGGCGATGGTTGACACAACCTAGTATTATGCTTCTTTCCCTTTGCATACTGGAAAATATTACATATGTTCACAAATCTCTTCACCTCTTCCCTCATACCTAGCCAATAGTATGAACTCTTCAACTGTGAAAAAAAAATTCATGGCCAAAATGTCCGGCTAGACCTCCAGTATGCTTTTATTTTAACATGTTATCCCTCATCGAGCATTTTGGTATGCACAACTAGAATCCTTTGAACAACAATCCATCCTGAATTAGATACCTTGTCCACTGAATTTTTTCTATGAGCATAGGATTCATACATGCTTCATATGCCTCCTTGAAATATGGATCATCATGATACATTTCCTTAAGGTATTCAAACCCCAAGGTTTTCACTTGAAATTCCTGCAGAATCAAACATCTCCTGCTCAATGCATCAGAAATTTTGTTAGCATTACCAGAAATATGTTTAATGACAAAAGTGAAATTTTGTATAAATTCTATCCACTTGGCATGTCTTTGGTTTAACTTCTCCTATTTGGTTATGAATTGTAAAGCATGATTATCGCTATACAAAACAAACTCCTTCGGGACAAGATAGTGCCTCCATTTATTCAAAGCTTGAATTATGGAATAGAAATCTTTATTATAGGTGGAGTATTTTCTCTTTGTTTCATTCAGCTTGTCACTGAAATGTGCAACATGCCTATTCTCTTGGCTCAAGACTACTCTAATTTCAACTCCACTTGCATCACATCTCACCTGAAATGTCTTCCCAAAATCTGGCAAAACCAGAAGAGATTGTTCTTTTATATTCTCCTTCAAGATATTGAAGATTTTCTTAGCCTCTTCTATCCATTTAAAATACTTATGTATTTTTTTCACTATATCCATCATTTGTGCACCAATATCACTGAAATTTTGAATCAACTTCGAATAGAAACTCTCTAATCCATGGAATATTCTCACCTCAAATATACTCCTTGGTGACGACCATTTTGTGATTGCTTTCACCTTCTCGGGATCCATGTTCAATTCATTCGAAGAAATTACAAAACCCAAATAAATGAGTTATGTCTTCATAAAGAGGATTTCTTTAAGTTTATCAGCAACTTCTCATGCTACAATCTCCTCATCACTAATGTGAAGTGCCTCAAATGTTCTCGATCAATTTTACTGAAGACCAGTATATCGTCCAGATATACGATCACAAACTTACCAATAAAATATTTCAACACTTCATTCATAAATCTCATAAAAGTACTCTGGGATTTTTTAAACCAAACAAGATAACAATCCATTCATATAATCCCTTATTTGTCTTGAAGGTTGTTTTCCACTCATCACCTTCCCTCATCCTTATCTGGTGATATCCACTGTTCAAATCTATTTTTGAAAAATATTTCGCTCCACTTAGACAATCCATTATGTCATCCATCCTCAGTAGTGGAAATTTGTACCTAATGGTAATCTTGTTTATGGCCCTTGAGTCTATACACATTCTCCATCCTCCATCCTTCTTTGGAATCCACACAGTTGGTACTGCGCATGGACTCAAGCTTTCCCTGACCAAACCTTTGTCTAATAAATTTTGAAATTTTGTTTTTACCTCCTCATTCTCTTGAGGTGTCAGTCTGTACGATGCTTTGTTTGGCATGATTTCTCCTGGTATCAAGTCAATGTGATGGATACTACTTCTGATAGGCGGTAATGATCTTGAAAACCCATCCACTAATATGTCATAAAAATTCTCTAACAACTTCTGAACTTCTTCAAGAAGATCATCCATAGAAGTACTTGTAAGGAAAACTCGTGGTTTCCTCACCACAATAAACTGTACATCATTTTCCTTCTTAAATTCACTCAGGAGTTCCTTCCCACTCATGAGAAGTATACTCGTTTTGGTTTCTTCCTTCAATTTCTTCTCCTCAATTGACAGTAACATGTGTATTCTACCATTCTTCTCAAATGTATAAGTATTATTTATTCCATCATGAATGAAATTTCTTTCATACTTCCATGGTATTCCCAACAAAACATGGCATACATCCATGGGAATTAAATCACACAGAATTTCATGCCTATATCCTCCTATTTTAAATTCAACCAAGAATTGTTTAGTTATTGTTACATGATGACCTTTCTACAGCCATGAGACTTTGTACAACATCGTATTTACAGTCATCTTTAGCTCCAACTTCTCCACCATCTATGGGGATACTAAATTAATAGTGCTCCCACTGTCAATTATCACCTTGCATACTTTGTCTTTAGTCTTGCAAGATTTCCTAAAAAAATAGTTCCTCTGCACTGAATTTTCAACCTTTGGCTCTGGATTTAAGAGAAATTTCTTCATCATCATAGGTCTACCATATTCTGAGCCTTCTGCCTCAATATCTCACTTTTTTTCTTTCAAAATGTGAGCTTCACCTCCTTCTTTCTTTCTCTTGAGGAATTCCAAAGACATGTGTCCTACCTTTCCACAAGAATAACACTTTACTTCTCCTCCTCTGCCTCTTCCTCTTCCTTTAGGAAAGGAGTTTCTACCACCACTCTGTCTTCCTCGGGAACTTCTTCCTCTCTTAGAGTGACTATGTGGTTTCTCTATTTCACCTTTGGGATTATGTGCCTTGTCATGGGAAACTCCTTTACCTCTGTTCAAACTTCTACCTCTTCTCTGTTGACATGAGGACATCGACATCGACTATGAGGATGTCGATGTAAGTATTTCGACTATGAGGATGTGATAGTGTGCTTTACCTTTTTCTCCTCATCGACATCTTCATATTCGAAATACTTATCCATTTCTCATATCAAATAAAGAAATTATTCGACATCCAAATTACCTCTATACATTGGGATGTCTATCTTCGCTCTAGTTCCGAACTTGAAAACTGCTTTCAAAAAGCATTCTTCCATAGCATCCTCTGCTACAACTTCTTCAACTTCCACTTCTTCAGTATTTGTGTCGTTGATGTCTCCGGCATCAAGTGTCATCCTTTGTGTTGTTTCCATAGCATCTATTCTGGATCACAGTTCTCTCATCTTCCTCTCCATAGCTCTATTTTCTACATGTGTCTCCACACATCTGGTAGGCAGCATTGTGTTGATGTATCTGATACCACTTGATGATATCATCCTACCTCCTTGTCTCCTTTATCTACATAAATCAATTATGTGGGCTCTGATACCACTTGACGACACAACGCCCTCCTCTCTTAGGGATTATGTGTTCTCTCAGTCTTGGATCTTAAGTCTCTTGAGATGAATTAGCTCTATGGGCCTTAAAAAGACCCTGAACACTCAATACCCACACACACAGATACCCTCGATGTCGCATGCATGTTCGGGCTACTTACAAATTCTCTCTTTGTCACTGGAGACATCGATTGTGAGTGTTAGTTTCACACTAGACTCTTTCTCCTATGTGACAATGGGCTATAACCTCAAGCCAACCCTTCGTAACTTTGGGCTTCAAGGATATCACGACCTCAATCTTCAGTTCTTCCTAAAACACTTTTCTCTAAATACATTAATCTTTTCCATGTACCCACTTGGATCTAACAGTACAACTATGTTTTGGGTTTCGGGACTTCATGAATATATTACCCACTACACACTCAACTCATTCGAACCTCTAACTCCCAGATTATCTAATATTCTACCATGTGTCTCCTCACAACCAATGGTTAAGATTCGCCTCGCGATTTCATGACTTCGGCGATTCCACCTTTCAACACCTCAAAATTCTCTGAATTCTGAAATGTTGAAACACCTCACGACTAGCCTCCCTCAAGAATAGCCTCTGTGCAACCTATCCCAGATCTGATGGTCTAAAATGATCCTCGTCCTTCCTGGACGGATCTCGCTTGCCTATTCTGGGAAACCTCAAAGGACTCCTCCCTTCAAATATTTCTCTCCACTCTTACTCTTGTGGTTTTTATTCCTCAAACCTTTTCCTCCTTGGAGGGTCTCTTCGACACTTGGTCGAATCTTGGCCTGTGTATGCCTTGCAATAGGTCTTCCTCCACAATTTTTCCTTTCTGTGGACATTCCTCGCTATTTCTTTTATCTTCTGAGTTAGAAGACTTGATCGTGCACTCCTTGCGAACAAACTTCCTTCAATCTATCTCTTCATAACTCCCTCCACCAAAATGGACTCTGTCATACACACCTTGCAAACACTATGCACTCCTTGCACAACTATGGTTCATGTTACCTCTTCTAAGATTATGAGTCGAAATAGACATTGTAAACGCACTCCTTGTGGAAAATATGCACACTTCCACTTACTTGTAGAAGAGAAACAATTGAATATTATTTAAATATTCATAAATTCATACATTTAACCATGTAAATGCATACATAAACACAAGAATAAGAAATAACAGAGAGTTGCAAATAAATAGACATTCTACCATTCATTCATTCAGATAAATACAACAACACAATGCATTTGGGACAATGCTCCTCTATTATATTCATTCAATTCAAATATACATGTATTCATATACTTCTTCAACAAGTTCTACAACAACTATCAACAACTCATCAAAAACTAGAGTGCCTTTCAGCTACAATGGTAACCTATACAATAGATTCAACAACCACTCAACAACTATCAATAATGAGAGTGCCAACAAATTTAAACTACAATGTCAACCTATACAATAGATTCAGCAGCCTCTCAACAACTATTAATAACGAGATTTCCAACAACTTTCAGCTACAATCGAAACCTATACAATAGATTCAGCGTCATTCTCTGGGAAACAATACAAAGCTTTATACAAGAGGGATCTTAGACCTTTTCCCTCCTACTATTCTAGAGCTATCCTATCGAATTAAAAGATATCAACTACTATAATTTATTACAATAAATATTTGTGACAAACAGATCAGATTGAACACATCTAATATGTACTGCACTCAACTTCATTAAAATAAAATGCATTCTCCGATTTCCTCATGAAATTATCCAGCTTTACAACATTAAAAATGTTCTTTAATTACAATTTCTTTTCAAAAGATTTGTGTGATACACATTCTTCAAAATTTAAAATTCTTCAAAATGTGTGCTAGTTCGCCTAGCTATCCTTCGCTCGTGCTTTGATGGTGATGCTCCTGCATCAATAGATGTTGAAGGGGATTGAGGTAAGAATTACCTATGCTAATTTTCAATATTTAAACTGATATGTAATGGCCAAAGGCCTAGATTATGTAAGTGTTGTTGATTCTAGAATGCATTTAGATAAAATATTTGTTGCATATTATTTTATGATTGGTTATGGGATCATAATTGAGTTAATTTAGGAAACATACTCCTTCTATAACAATGAATATTGATATAGCTAGTCATGTGTGAGACCATAATATGGTTGGATGTGGAAGGGATATAGCACTATGTGAGTGCTCAATGGTATCTATTGTATATCTTATGTTTGGACTACAACCGCTTTTCCAACACTGAAGAACACTTAAGGATTATATTCTTAGTGTTTTGTTTGGGTTGAAAATGAAGGTATCTGAATAATTAGGAAAGCAGTAGGAAGTGTGTGGATGTTGTGTTGAGTCATTGGCCAGACCATCCAACTCATCATGGTGGAATTACTCACATAGTTATGTGGTATCATGTAGTCAATGCATGTATGCATTGTGTAGTTGTGGCCATGGGTATTGGCACATCGATTCTTATTTTATTTAGTAATTAATTGTTGCATTATGAAAATCATGTGGTGCTAAAAATACATAATGATGGATAAATGCATTATATTTAATATGAATATTAGATGAAGATGATTGGATTGTTGTTGTTACAATTCCAAGATCAGTTTTGGAGCTATTAAAAATGTTACAAGTGGAATTATTGAATGCATGAATATATTATATAACATAGAGATGATTATGCTAATAGCTGAAATGATGTGAGTATTGTTAGCAAATGAAGTTCAAAACACTTCATGAACTGATAGATATCGCAACAAGAAAATTCCAGGTGAGATTAGTTATATAATGATAACTTATGGAAAATCTCTCTCAAGAGCACAGAGTGATAGAAATGTTGACGGATAATATATATATATATATATTGGCTGATAATGCATGTGTAGAAAATGATGGGTTCATTCCAATTGATAGTTGGACTAATGGAAGTGATTGAATTATAGTTGTAAACAATTCTAGGATCACTTTGTGAATTTGTTTTGAATTGTTACCATGAAAATATATATATCTTGTAGGGGATATACACTTTATTTTGGTTTAATGTAAATTGAGAAAATTGTAGGTAGGATGGTATTGGATATGCAAGGGATGTAAGCCATATGGAATATTAATATCTATAGTTGTAGAGGAAAACATTATGAGCATAAAGCTCATGCTTGGAAAATTTTGTTTTCCTGTATAAAATAGATTTGACATTTATGTTTGAAATTGGTTATAATGATACCTCATGATGATTGTATGTATATAATACATATGATATGTTGGATATAATAGTTGGAAAGCATGGAAAGGGATATTGTTAGAACATTAGAACGTTGTGTCCCTAGAAATGTTCTTGTGCAAGAATGCCTTGGATAGGCAAGATGGATCTCATGACGGACTTTATCGTAGAGAACAAAATGCATGAGCCTAGGCCTGGAAGGTGAGTGACTGCAAGGAAGAGGAGACTTTGATAGCTCTTGTAAAATATTGATTGGGATCATGCACACAATGGGTATGTCAAGGGAAAACAATGAGTCAAGTTAACAAGACAACCATATGGATGTAGCTCCATGAACCACACAGATAAGTATTGTACTGGATTATGAAAATTTACTCTTAGATTATGAGAAAAAATGAAAATGTTATGCACAAATTTTGAATTAACATGCTCACTGATTTGAAATGGTGTAGGAAAAAAATGAATGTTGAGGATCTAGAAAGGCACCAGACTATGAAGGAAAAAAAGAGGGTGATGTTGGAGCAACTGAATGATAAGGGCATAGAATGAAGAAATTCCAATGGACTTGTTGCAGCTAGCGTTTTGGAGGCCAAAACTCTGAAACTTCCTGGTCTACTACACTAGAGCCCTAAAAGAGAAGTGAAACAGCCTGAGGGATTTCATGGAAGAGAAAGGGGTTCATTTCTTTGGGTTGTGCAGGGATAAGAGGGAAGGAGAGCATGTTGGTTGGAACTTCTACCAAAAATATAAATTCTGAAGATCATTATACATGTTTTGGGTCAGAATTCCAATGTATACATGTTTAATTTTAGGCCAGAGTGCCTATGTATATAAGATTGGGATGGATTGCCTATGTGGATTAAGGCCAGAGGGTCTGGATTTGTAATGTTAATAACATTGGAATGGTGTTGTGCACTAAGGAAAATGAAAAAATAAGGGGAGGGAGATGTAACATCCCAGTTTTAACGCTTATGAACTATAATGTATTATATAATTGTGACATGGGTTGGTGAGCCGGTAAATTTGAAAAAGGGCCAGAGTGCCTAGGAAATGTAATACTTCATATACATTAATAAAATACACCACAAGATGCAAGATGGAAATGGAAAAAAGAGACAGGGGCTATGATTCCATGAGAGAGGGGGCTTGAGGGGATAATTTTTTTTATTATTATTTTATTTAACCATAATTATTTTAATGGAGAAAATGGGTTACATGATCTTCTTAAGGGAGGTCGTGTGGTTCTTGATTTCCAAGTAATTATATAAACCCATCTTTGGTTTGTTTTGGGGTTCACTTGTTCTTATTCATTCATTGTACACCCTTCTCACTCTTTCATCTNCATTGTGTTGATGTATCTGATACCACTTGATGATATCATCCTACCTCCTTGTCTCCTTTATCTACATAAATCAATTATGTGGGCTCTGATACCACTTGACGACACAACGCCCTCCTCTCTTAGGGATTATGTGTTCTCTCAGTCTTGGATCTTAAGTCTCTTGAGATGAATTAGCTCTATGGGCCTTAAAAAGACCCTGAACACTCAATACCCACACACACAGATACCCTCGATGTCGCATGCATGTTCGGGCTACTTACAAATTCTCTCTTTGTCACTGGAGACATCGATTGTGAGTGTTAGTTTCACACTAGACTCTTTCTCCTATGTGACAATGGGCTATAACCTCAAGCCAACCCTTCGTAACTTTGGGCTTCAAGGATATCACGACCTCAATCTTCAGTTCTTCCTAAAACACTTTTCTCTAAATACATTAATCTTTTCCATGTACCCACTTGGATCTAACAGTACAACTATGTTTTGGGTTTCGGGACTTCATGAATATATTACCCACTACACACTCAACTCATTCGAACCTCTAACTCCCAGATTATCTAATATTCTACCATGTGTCTCCTCACAACCAATGGTTAAGATTCGCCTCGCGATTTCATGACTTCGGCGATTCCACCTTTCAACACCTCAAAATTCTCTGAATTCTGAAATGTTGAAACACCTCACGACTAGCCTCCCTCAAGAATAGCCTCTGTGCAACCTATCCCAGATCTGATGGTCTAAAATGATCCTCGTCCTTCCTGGACGGATCTCGCTTGCCTATTCTGGGAAACCTCAAAGGACTCCTCCCTTCAAATATTTCTCTCCACTCTTACTCTTGTGGTTTTTATTCCTCAAACCTTTTCCTCCTTGGAGGGTCTCTTCGACACTTGGTCGAATCTTGGCCTGTGTATGCCTTGCAATAGGTCTTCCTCCACAATTTTTCCTTTCTGTGGACATTCCTCGCTATTTCTTTTATCTTCTGAGTTAGAAGACTTGATCGTGCACTCCTTGCGAACAAACTTCCTTCAATCTATCTCTTCATAACTCCCTCCACCAAAATGGACTCTGTCATACACACCTTGCAAACACTATGCACTCCTTGCACAACTATGGTTCATGTTACCTCTTCTAAGATTATGAGTCGAAATAGACATTGTAAACGCACTCCTTGTGGAAAATATGCACACTTCCACTTACTTGTAGAAGAGAAACAATTGAATATTATTTAAATATTCATAAATTCATACATTTAACCATGTAAATGCATACATAAACACAAGAATAAGAAATAACAGAGAGTTGCAAATAAATAGACATTCTACCATTCATTCATTCAGATAAATACAACAACACAATGCATTTGGGACAATGCTCCTCTATTATATTCATTCAATTCAAATATACATGTATTCATATACTTCTTCAACAAGTTCTACAACAACTATCAACAACTCATCAAAAACTAGAGTGCCTTTCAGCTACAATGGTAACCTATACAATAGATTCAACAACCACTCAACAACTATCAATAATGAGAGTGCCAACAAATTTAAACTACAATGTCAACCTATACAATAGATTCAGCAGCCTCTCAACAACTATTAATAACGAGATTTCCAACAACTTTCAGCTACAATCGAAACCTATACAATAGATTCAGCGTCATTCTCTGGGAAACAATACAAAGCTTTATACAAGAGGGATCTTAGACCTTTTCCCTCCTACTATTCTAGAGCTATCCTATCGAATTAAAAGATATCAACTACTATAATTTATTACAATAAATATTTGTGACAAACAGATCAGATTGAACACATCTAATATGTACTGCACTCAACTTCATTAAAATAAAATGCATTCTCCGATTTCCTCATGAAATTATCCAGCTTTACAACATTAAAAATGTTCTTTAATTACAATTTCTTTTCAAAAGATTTGTGTGATACACATTCTTCAAAATTTAAAATTCTTCAAAATGTGTGCTAGTTCGCCTAGCTATCCTTCGCTCGTGCTTTGATGGTGATGCTCCTGCATCAATAGATGTTGAAGGGGATTGAGGTAAGAATTACCTATGCTAATTTTCAATATTTAAACTGATATGTAATGGCCAAAGGCCTAGATTATGTAAGTGTTGTTGATTCTAGAATGCATTTAGATAAAATATTTGTTGCATATTATTTTATGATTGGTTATGGGATCATAATTGAGTTAATTTAGGAAACATACTCCTTCTATAACAATGAATATTGATATAGCTAGTCATGTGTGAGACCATAATATGGTTGGATGTGGAAGGGATATAGCACTATGTGAGTGCTCAATGGTATCTATTGTATATCTGATGTTTGGACTACAACCTCTTTTCCAACACTGAAGAACACTTCAGGATTATATTATTAGTGTTTTGTTTGGGTTGAAAATTAAGGTATCTGAATAATTAGGAAAGAAGTAGGAAGTGTGTGGATGTTGTGTTGAGTCATTGGCCAGACCATCCAACTCATCATGGTGGAATTACTCACATAGTTATGTGGTATTATGTAGTCAATGCATGGATGCATTGTGTAGTTGTGTCCATGGGTATTAGCACATTGATTCTTATTTTATTTAGTAATTAATTGTTGCATTATGAAAATTATGTGGTGCTAAAAATACATAATGATGGATAGATGCATTATATTTAATATGAATATTAGATGAAGATGATTGGATTGTTGTTGTTACAATTCCAAGATCATTTTTGGAGCTATTAAAAATGTTACAAGTGGAATTATTGAATGCATGAATATATTATATAACATAGAGATGATTATTCTAATAGCTGAAATGATGTGAGTATTTCTAGCAAATGAAGTTCAAAACACTTCATGAACTGTTAGATATCGCAACAAGAAATTTCTAGGTGAGATTAGTTATATAATGATAACTTATGGAAAATCTCTCTCAAGAGCACAGAGTGATAGAAATGTTGACGGATAATATATNCTCCTTCTATAACAATGAATATTGATATAGCTAGTCATGTGTGAGACCATAATATGGTTGGATGTGGAAGGGATATAGCACTATGTGAGTGCTCAATGGTATCTATTGTATATCTTATGTTTGGACTACAACCGCTTTTCCAACACTGAAGAACACTTAAGGATTATATTCTTAGTGTTTTGTTTGGGTTGAAAATGAAGGTATCTGAATAATTAGGAAAGCAGTAGGAAGTGTGTGGATGTTGTGTTGAGTCATTGGCCAGACCATCCAACTCATCATGGTGGAATTACTCACATAGTTATGTGGTATCATGTAGTCAATGCATGTATGCATTGTGTAGTTGTGGCCATGGGTATTGGCACATCGATTCTTATTTTATTTAGTAATTAATTGTTGCATTATGAAAATCATGTGGTGCTAAAAATACATAATGATGGATAAATGCATTATATTTAATATGAATATTAGATGAAGATGATTGGATTGTTGTTGTTACAATTCCAAGATCAGTTTTGGAGCTATTAAAAATGTTACAAGTGGAATTATTGAATGCATGAATATATTATATAACATAGAGATGATTATGCTAATAGCTGAAATGATGTGAGTATTGTTAGCAAATGAAGTTCAAAACACTTCATGAACTGATAGATATCGCAACAAGAAAATTCCAGGTGAGATTAGTTATATAATGATAACTTATGGAAAATCTCTCTCAAGAGCACAGAGTGATAGAAATGTTGACGGATAATATATATATATATATATTGGCTGATAATGCATGTGTAGAAAATGATGGGTTCATTCCAATTGATAGTTGGACTAATGGAAGTGATTGAATTATAGTTGTAAACAATTCTAGGATCACTTTGTGAATTTGTTTTGAATTGTTACCATGAAAATATATATATCTTGTAGGGGATATACACTTTATTTTGGTTTAATGTAAATTGAGAAAATTGTAGGTAGGATGGTATTGGATATGCAAGGGATGTAAGCCATATGGAATATTAATATCTATAGTTGTAGAGGAAAACATTATGAGCATAAAGCTCATGCTTGGAAAATTTTGTTTTCCTGTATAAAATAGATTTGACATTTATGTTTGAAATTGGTTATAATGATACCTCATGATGATTGTATGTATATAATACATATGATATGTTGGATATAATAGTTGGAAAGCATGGAAAGGGATATTGTTAGAACATTAGAACGTTGTGTCCCTAGAAATGTTCTTGTGCAAGAATGCCTTGGATAGGCAAGATGGATCTCATGACGGACTTTATCGTAGAGAACAAAATGCATGAGCCTAGGCCTGGAAGGTGAGTGACTGCAAGGAAGAGGAGACTTTGATAGCTCTTGTAAAATATTGATTGGGATCATGCACACAATGGGTATGTCAAGGGAAAACAATGAGTCAAGTTAACAAGACAACCATATGGATGTAGCTCCATGAACCACACAGATAAGTATTGTACTGGATTATGAAAATTTACTCTTAGATTATGAGAAAAAATGAAAATGTTATGCACAAATTTTGAATTAACATGCTCACTGATTTGAAATGGTGTAGGAAAAAAATGAATGTTGAGGATCTAGAAAGGCACCAGACTATGAAGGAAAAAAAGAGGGTGATGTTGGAGCAACTGAATGATAAGGGCATAGAATGAAGAAATTCCAATGGACTTGTTGCAGCTAGCGTTTTGGAGGCCAAAACTCTGAAACTTCCTGGTCTACTACACTAGAGCCCTAAAAGAGAAGTGAAACAGCCTGAGGGATTTCATGGAAGAGAAAGGGGTTCATTTCTTTGGGTTGTGCAGGGATAAGAGGGAAGGAGAGCATGTTGGTTGGAACTTCTACCAAAAATATAAATTCTGAAGATCATTATACATGTTTTGGGTCAGAATTCCAATGTATACATGTTTAATTTTAGGCCAGAGTGCCTATGTATATAAGATTGGGATGGATTGCCTATGTGGATTAAGGCCAGAGGGTCTGGATTTGTAATGTTAATAACATTGGAATGGTGTTGTGCACTAAGGAAAATGAAAAAATAAGGGGAGGGAGATGTAACATCCCAGTTTTAACGCTTATGAACTATAATGTATTATATAATTGTGACATGGGTTGGTGAGCCGGTAAATTTGAAAAAGGGCCAGAGTGCCTAGGAAATGTAATACTTCATATACATTAATAAAATACACCACAAGATGCAAGATGGAAATGGAAAAAAGAGACAGGGGCTATGATTCCATGAGAGAGGGGGCTTGAGGGGATAATTTTTTTTATTATTATTTTATTTAACCATAATTATTTTAATGGAGAAAATGGGTTACATGATCTTCTTAAGGGAGGTCGTGTGGTTCTTGATTTCCAAGTAATTATATAAACCCATCTTTGGTTTGTTTTGGGGTTCACTTGTTCTTATTCATTCATTGTACACCCTTCTCACTCTTTCATCTCTAGGAGCCTCATCCTTGTTGAATTCATGTGGTCTTGGTTTGAGCATGGATACGAATGGTTGCATGAGGGTGGATTTGGGTGAAGTTGGGGGTCACTCTTCCCCTGGTTTGTATTCTTCCCCTTGATCCCTTTTTCTTCTTCCACTTCACTCACTATTTCTAGTTCGCGTTCTCTTGGGTTGAGCATGGAAACAAATGGGAATATTTTAATGATCATTCTAGAAGGAAATGGATGCTCGTGTGCATGCAATTGATGACATTTTTTTATAGAACTGTCAACAACTGGGAATCCTTGCAGTTTCTAGTAGGGATATTTATTGACCAGTAGCATTGGATCCCTGGAGAGAAAGGGAACAACCTCAGGGACATCATGGCAGAGAAAGGTGTTCATTTATTTGGGTTGTGCAGGCTGAGGGGGAAGACAGCTGGAAATTAGGATTTGTTGTGTGGTTGGTAAACATGAGAGCTAGTTAGCCAATTGTTGTTTGTTTTAGATTTGGCCTAGGACCCTGATCTAGGTGGATATTGGTGGAAACCCATCTATTCCACAGGCTCGAAAAAAAAAATTACATCTTGGTCGTTTTTTGACATTTTTTGGGGTTCCAAACTTCTGGGGCTGTTTTGAGGCCCTAAACGACATTGTTTGGGGATTCGAGGTCCAGGTGACTGCAAAAGGAACTAACCTAGACCAGTCAAAAATAGTTCTTCTTGATTAAACCTTTCCAATGGTGTATCGAGCACCCGAAAAAAAGATTGTATGCAAAAGTTACACCCCCGAGAAGTTGACGTATCAACTACCCCCATCGGGACCTGCAAACCTTTTGGATTTTCATCTTCCGGGGTTAGGGTTATGGATTTTACTTATGTTAAAAATTCCCTTGGAGCCTCATTGTAATGATCATCTTCTTGCAAATGCGAGTAGCCATCATCATATCTTCTCAGAGATAAGATGCCACCATTCTAGTGAGTCTTTCACTCTGTATGTTTAAAATCTCTGTACATTTCTTTCGTTAATAGAAATCATGCATTACTATATTTCTCTTTTTATAGAAATATTTATGTGTATTTCATTGTAATATATTTGATTTCATTTCGTTCTCAAAAATAATTTGGATCAGACCCATCCTTGTGTATTCATATCCCCGGCTCGGGGGTGACTCGTTGTTGAGAGTAAATGAACAACAATGCCTATGGTTGGGAGGAACATCCTTGGTTTGTAGCCATTTGGTGAATGTTTACTTTAAATATAAGTTATTTCTATGTTCTTTGTATAATGTTATTCTGTTGTGTATTTAATTATCTTTGAGATATGCATTTTTAATGTGTTTGTCTATTGATTATTTGTTGTGTATCGCACGTTGCTTACTTTTTTATGTGTTGGCAGCCAATTCACATTTTTCCACCATCTTATGAGCTGCCTACACCAATGTTTTGCAAACATCAATTTTGCGTCACAATTATCAAATAATGACACTTTTAGTTTTTGCGACACTTGCACATCTACCTTCGTTTTGTTTTCACGACTGTGAGCGTGAAAACTTAGTCTTTCGAAGTCGCATTAAAATCATTGTTTGTTGTCCTTCTTGATGATATGCCCATTGCTCTTACTTTTCACTTATCATTACGCAATTGGTAAAGCCTTTTTGATCTGTACTCATTGGCCATTCTCGGATTGATTGTGTGACTTTGTTTCATTGAAGGTGTTATGCATTGGTATTAGGTTTATATGTTCTTTGGTTTGATCTATTTGACCAACGTTTTCATAAAAGATACATAGGTGTTGTGTTAAAATCCTTCATAATTATCTTTTAATATGATACCTATGTTCCTGTTTTCATAACTATTGGCATGTTGATTATATGTTACAATACATTGGCGCATGGTTAAACCTTTGATGTATTTCATTTGATATCACACCTAGCTTAAAACTGCATTGATACCTCTCTTAAACTCTTGATATGAATTGATACATCGCATGTCACATGGCTAAACATATGCTATTGGTTTTAAATTGAATGTTAATGGTTTGAAACTTTGGCACAACGTTGATTGCGTGCGTTGGTTTATACATTTACTATTGGGTTCATTGGTAGGGAAAATGACATGATTGGTGAACTATAGTGAGGTTGAACAGCTATGAACATCGACGGTGGTACTATTGGCAATAACTATTATGCATGGCTAGAAAATAACTCCACTACCCTCGCACACTTTGGCATTAATGCCTACCTCCTTACCAGGTTACCTCTGTCGATTTTTGGGCAAATCAATGAGTTTTGAGTCTTGGGTATACCTTGACCAAACCCTACCCAAACCCCTGTCCACTATATGTTCTGTCCTAGCTCCTGAAGGGAGAATTGAACCCCCATGGTGTTTAGAGTCGGTTTAGGTTTCATTTTTGCCAGAAAAGATTGCTTAAGACTGCCCTCGTAATTTCCCCCAGAGTCACGTTTGTGCGTGAGTGATTCTGGGAAAACGGTTTTGAATTAGATCAAACCGTTGAAAACCCATAACCGTTTTTAGCCCCTTTACCTTCATGGTGGGCGGTTTCCTCAGAAAGTGAGTTACTACAGAGATATAGATCTTGTTTTACAGGTCAATTTTCAGTGGCTGGAACATGCGTTTTGGGTCTGTGTGCATTTGCCAGAATGCTTATGATTTCTCTAGACCTGGATCTCAGAACCTCTCTCACTCGATCTAACTTGTCCAGCCTTGTGCCTCTTTCCCTCTATCAAACCCTTGATCAATTCGAAAGGTATTCCACCAGTCTGCCAGCAAATTTTTACATCTACAGGACATGTGGTTTATAAAAGAAGAAAAACGTGTAAGCAGCTACAACCATCATTCGATTTGATTTCACAATGGATGGTAGGATTTTGTTTATTTTTAGCATGATTCTGCCTCTCTTAAATAAGCATAAACAATTTTGTTTGCTCAAAAATAGTTTTGGTTGGATTTAAAAATGACTCTGTTAGTTTTGATTTCAAAAACGGTTCTGTTAAGTTTTAGATTGACATATTGTGTCATTCTGTTAAATTCGTATGAGGAGATTTGGGTAATAGTTGTCTCTAAATGCACTCAAGAAAAGATTTCGTGAATGATCTTGTTTGCCCAGTTTGCTAAAAAAAAATGATCAGATAATTCTTATGAACCCTGTTACCAGCTCAGTGAGTTCATTACGATTTCGTTTACAGACAGTTACGCACCAGTGTTGGTTTAGTTCGCTCATGGCATGAATTGTTTGTTATATCAATACAGTTATAACAATTTGAACATGATTCTGTTTAGATTCGATTGTGTTACCTTTTGATGAGACGNTGTTCTCTCCTATCTCCTGAAGGGAAAATTGAACCCCCATGGTGTTCAGAGTCGGCTTAGGTTTCATTTTTTCCAAAGAAGATTGCTTAAGACTGCCCCCGTAATTGCCCCCAGAATCACGTTGGTGCTTGAGTGGTTCTGGGAAAACGGTTTTGAATGAGATCAAGCAATTGAAAACCCAGAACCGTTTTTAGCGCATTTAGCTTGATCGAGCGACGGTTTCCGCACAAAGTGCGTTACTACAGAGATTTAGCTCTTGTTTTACAGGTCAATTTTTAGTGGCTGGAACATGCGTTTTGGGTCTGTGTGCATTTGCTATAATGCTTATGATTTCTCCAGACCTAGATCTCAGAACCTCTCTCACTCGATCTACCTTGTCCAGCCTTGTGCCTCTTGACCTCTATCAAACCCTTGATCAATTCGAAAGGTATTCCACCAGTCTGCCAACAAATGTTTACATCTACAAGACATGTGGTTTTTAAAAGAAGAAAAACGTGTAAGTAGCTACAACCATCATTCGATTTGATTTCACAATGGATGGTAGGATTTTGTTTATTTTTAGCATGATTCTGCCTCTCTTAAATAATCATAAACAGATTTGTTTGCTCAAAAATAGTTTTGGTTGGATTTAAAAACGACTCTGTTAGTTTTGATTTCAAAAACGGTTCTGTTAAGTTTTAGATTGACATATTGTGTCATTCTGTTAAACTCGTATGAGGAGATTCAGGTAATAGTTGTTTCTAAATGCACTCAAGAAAAGATTTTGTGAATCATCTTGTTTACCTAGTTTGCTAAAAACAAACAATCAGATAATTCTTATGAACCCTGTTACCAGCTCAGTGATTTCATTACGATTTCGTTTACAGACAGTTACGCACCAGTGTTGGTTTAGTTCGCTCATGGAATGAATTGTTTGTTATATCAATACAGTTATAACAATTTGAACATGATTCTGTTTAGATTCGATTGTGTTACATTTTGATGAGACGACATAACAACTGCATAAAACTTGTTTTAATTGTATTGATTGCATTGGATATGAAACGATTTCCTTGTTGTTTGATCATGATTATGTTAACACAATTTTGTGGTAACAAAAGAAACATAACCTGCATATCTCTATGATCAGTTGATTGATTTGATCCTGTTTGATTTCGAATGGTATAACCATTTCAATTTCAATCATTCATTTTCAAATAGTTATTGGATGTTAATTGAACTTGATTCTTACAAAAAAATTTAATAGATTTTGATGCTGATTGTGTGTCTTATTTAGACCAGCTATAGAATCAGAGCATTCTGTAGCTAGTCTATAGGATCAGATTTTTATCATTTTGTTAAAGAAGAATCCTTCTAACTTGCTCATTTTTGTCCCTTTTCAGGTAAATTCGAATTGATTGGGACATGATGGAGAGTCTAGGGGATATTTGGATGTTTTAGTTTTATTTTAGTTTCCTAGCTTAGTCAATTTTTGGAGATCTTCCCAGATTTTATGTAAACAGTTTTATAACTTCCACAGGGAGGTTTTACCCTGTGGAAAAACTTATAAATACTTATTATTTTTTGTAATAGGGATCATCCTCATTCGTGGGAGAACAAGGATATGGAATTCTATTGCAAACTTAGACAGAAGTTGATGTTCTGCTACAACTTTATCTTTTCATAATATCAATCTTTTGTTTCATGTTTATGTTTATCAATTTGCACTTGATTGGTGACTACTTTAGCTATCACAGTCTTTGAAAAATGATATGGTTGAATTAATGTGATCCATGTCTGTTTTCTTTCACTAATTATAAGAGTACAACAATTACTTAGTTCAGCTTATGAATGACAAATTTCTCTTCTTCATCAATTGAACTATCATGTATAAGTCTTTACATATAGGTTTATCGAATTGTAGAGATTTATAAATTATAAGATTGTTGTTACTTTTATGTCTTGTTTGTCCTGTATTCAAACTTATAGAGCACTGCAGCGTATCGTTTACGAGAGGCTCCTGAATTATTCGATGCGGGTTTCCTCCCTCCGATCTGCTAGAACAGTCATCATATACAGGACAAATCTGGAGCATTCCTTCAGGTTAGTTTGTGATTTATTGTTGTTAATTAGTATAATTTAAGTAGTTTAATTAGATATATTTGTAGTTTAGATTAGTGATTTAGTTAAATTA
>JZKD02S1772298.1:1471513-1486074 GCA_000966675.3 Picea glauca
CCAAGCAATAATCATCAATCACATCAATGTGACTATCTCTCCCCCTTTGACATCAATGGAAAAGGACCATTTTCCTCTTAGGGATGGTCCCCCTACTTGAAATTTCCTTGGGGTTTCTCCCCCTGTCTAAGAGCCTTTGATCTTCCTCTGAACAATCTCTCCTCTTTTGAACAAGCAACTCCAATTTGTATTCCATAGTACCAATATTTTGCAACACCTTATAAGGGCCATAGTACTTTGGTGATAAGTTATTATCCTTCTTGCCTTGCTTGAGGGACATATGTTTGTATGGTTGTATTATTAAAAATTCCCAATCCCCTACTTCAAAACTTATTTCACTACGACGTTGATATACTTTTTCTTTCATGCGATTATGTGCCATGGTTAGGTTGTCCTTTAAGATTTGGAGAACTTGTTGTTGATGTTGGATGTCATCTTCCACTGCTTCAACCTTATATTTTTATTTTAGAGAAGAAGTGATGGAAGGAGGGTGGTATCCATAGAGTGCCATAAATGGTGTATTTTTTGTTGTAGTATGACAGGAAGTGTTATACCACCATTTTTCCAAGGGTAACCATTTGAACCATTGTGTTTGTTTATCAGATACAAAGCAAAAAAGGTATCCTTCTAGACATTTGTTCATTATCTATGTTTTTCCATCAGATTGAGGATGATAGGATGAGATATGATACCATTGAGTACCCAAACAAGAAAATAATTCTATCCAAAAATGTCCAGTGAAGATGGGATCTCTGTCACTTACAATAATCTTTGGGTTGCCATGTAGCTTTTGAAATGTCTCCATGAATGTGGTGGAAACTGTACTGGCTTTGAAGGGATGAGATGTTGGAGCATAACCCTAACTTAAATTAGTTTATACCTAGCTTATACTCCTATATATTGGTTAATACATTCATTTACACTGTATTTCACCTAATTTGGCCACATAGAGAGGAAGGGTGCCTCATCCCTAGATTTTAGGGAAAACTGCTAATTTTAGATCAAGACTCAACTCCCAGTTCTTGATTTTCTCGATTTATTCTTGATTTTCTTGATTTAATCATGATTTATTCCAACTCCCCCATGAAAAAACTCATATATTATTGGGGAATGCGCACCTCCTCTTTGAGTGAGAGATTTATTCCTTAATTAATGATTTTTGTCCTTACTATTATTAGTAATTATTATTTCAGGTCAGTTAAGTGAGTTGGAACTACTTCTCTTGTTAGTTAAGTGAGATTAAGTGAGATAATGCGCATCACTTGACTCTTGTGGAAATTAATGAGTGAGTGACATGTATCTTTAGTGGTCTATGTCGAACTATATGGTCTCCCTTAGCTTACGACACCTATTTTAGCTATTTCTAGCTTTTTTTGACTATAATTTCTATGTTGGAAATTTTATATATTCACCTCCTCTCTTCATTTTGAGTATGGTTGCTCATGTATATTCATTTTTTATTAATATAATTCTCTTATTTATGGAGAAAAAAATTTCTCTCATCTCTTGAATATCAGCAAATTGCATGTGTTCAATTTAACTAGAATTCTAGATCTATTGGGGTTTCTGCAGGAATTCTACATGGTATCAGAGCTAGATTGAATCTAGTGGATTGTACACGGTTTTATTTGCAAGTATAGATCATAAGGAGGTGTATAAATCGGAAATGGATAATATCTCTCAACCCACAATACTCATTCCAAATCCTTTCAATTACTTCGAATGGAAGACAGAGATCTCTCTGCTCCTCCGAAGCAAAGGGCTTTACTGGGTAACAATGGTAACAGAGAAAGAAACGACTACTCTAGCGGAGAATATAAAGTATTTCAATAAATTAGATGAATCAATTGGGATGATATGCCTATAAATTTCCATATATATCCTCTTTCATGTCAGTAGAGCCACTACTCACGATCTGGTCTGGACCACATTGGAAGGACTATTCGACAAGCAGAATGCAATGAGAGTGAATCAACTGGAGAATGAAATCATATCCCTAAGTCCAATTCATTTCAGAAACCTGCAATAATTTTTCACCAAGTTGAAATCCCTCCTCATTGAACTTAATGCATGTGGAGTCACAAAAGAGGAAGAACAACTCATCCTTTCAATTCTCTCAAAATTAGGCCCTTAGTATTCTGTATTTGTGTCGTCTTTTCAATCATCTAAATTGACTCAGGAAAAATGGAAAATGCCTCCATTGAATGATTTCATTGCAGAATTGACTTAAGAGAAATCTAATTTATTCCAAATGGGTTCCATCAAGTGTTCCAAGAACCAATCACTTGTGGCTACTAATGCTCCAAAGAGCAGTGGAAAAGACAAGAAAAAAGGAACGGGTAAATTTCCTGAATCGAAGACGTTGAGATCTGCACAATCTTTAGATAACTCTTATGAGACTAAGGGTAAGAAGAAGAAGGAAAGAACACTTTGCAGCTACTTTTCCAAATTTTTTCATTCCAAATAAAATTGCATGAGGAAGACTGTCGATGAGATGGCTAAGCAATTGTAGCAACACAATATCACGGTGCCCGAAAAATGCAAAGAAGAAAGATGATAACAGAACAGGAGGGAGAGCACGAGATGGTCATGATTTAATGGATATCACATCCACTCCATCATATTGGATGCTTGATTCAGGTTCATCAAACCATATGGCTGCATCAAAAGATGAATTTTCCTCCATCGAAGAAAGCACCAGATCCCCAATTTACTTGGGAGATGCCACACCCACAAAGGTGTGCGAAGAAGGAATTGTTGATCTTGAAGGGGGCTGCCTCAAAAATGTGCTTCATGTTCCCTCATTGTCTAAAAATATTCTCTTGATATATCATATCACTCATTCCAGCTATGGAAGGAAGGTGGAGTTCACTCCAGACTCCGCAGTGATTACCGACATTTCCACAGGCTCACAACTTGCACATGGAATTATAGATCACGGTTCTCGTTTGTGTTTCTTTTCCCACTTTGGTCCTAAATATATTAGCACTGTATTTCTGTCATAATATAATGATATCAACAGGTTATGGCATGAAATATTTGGCCATCTAAACTATAAGTACTTGCATCAACTCAACAAGGAAAACATGGTAGAAGGATTGCCAGCTATTAAATTTACAAGCGATGTATGTCAAGGATGCATTCTTGGCAAGCATCCAAAGAAAAAGTTTGAAAAAGGGAAGGCACATAGAGATTCTTCACCTCTTGGGATGATTCACAGTGACATCACGAGCCCATTCCCACAACCTTCAATTAGTAAGGCATGATATGTACTCACCTTCATATATGATTTCTCTCTCTTTACTTGGGTATTTGTTTTGAAATTAAAATCAGAAGTATTTGAAAGCCTTATAGAATTTAAAGCACTTTTTGAGAATGAGTCTGGGTGTAATATTAAGATACTCTGTACTAATAATGGGGGGGATTATGTCAGAAAATATGTGCAGCAATTTTGTATTGATGCAGGTATACAACTACAACACACAATGCCATATACACCACAACAGAATGGTGTTGCGGAGAGGAAAAACAGGTCCTTAAAAGAGATGGCCAATTGTATGCTACAGTCAAAATCATTATCTCCCAAGCTATGGGATGAAGCTATTAATTGTGAAGAATACATTTAGAACCGATTTCCTCACAAATCACTCAAAGTAACCACTCCTTTTGAATGTTGGACCGGTAAGAAACCGAAAGTGTCGCACTTTCGTATTTTTGCTTCATGAGCATGGGATCACATTCCGACAGATAAGAGAAAGGATTTGGAGCCTCAAAGTGTTGAATGCATATTTTTTGGATATCTTGAAGGTTTCAAAGGATATATATTTCTGGACTCTCACGCTGAAAATTTCATTCTAGCTCGAAGTGTGAAGTTTGAAGAAGAATCACTGCATGATTTTTCAGAAGACCCTACCGAGGAATCACTTGTTGTCATTGATGAGGAGGATTCAGAAACTTCTTCGAGCACTTTAGAGAAAATATCAGAGCATACTTTTGGGTCTAATATAGAGGATGAGGAGCAGGTCATGGTTGCTCCAACTCAGTTGCTAACTTGGCTAGAGAAAACTCTGCAAGATGCGGGTGAACTAGTCAGTGATCCTGCAGATACAAGAAGAACTAGATCACAGTTTTTTGGGGCTCCTCAACACCTGGCTGCCACATAACCTTTTTTTCCCATACATTTCTATATGTCACTTGGTTTAGATCCAAATTCACACTCTAAAGTTGTTGGAAACCCACTCTGGGAGGCTGCCATGGATGAAGAGTACTATGCTCTTATGGACAACAACACATGGGACTTGGTTCCACTTTTGAAAGGAAGAAATCTTGTTCAATGCCGATGAATATATTGAACAAATATTTTTGTATATGGTGATATCAGAAAGTAAAAATATCAACTGGTCACAAAAGGATACTTACAGGTACATGTCATAGACTACACAGAGACATTTGCGCCTGTTGCAAAAATGGACTCCATTCAACTAGTTTTGGCCATTGTCGCTTCTCACAGATGGGAAGTTCATCACATGCATTACATCCGTGATCTGATCCATGAAAGAGTCATTTCACTGTAGTACTTCCCCACATAGAAACAGGTTATAGACATCTTCACCAAGTCCTTCACTGAATAGAAATTTTCAGAACTGAGAGCTATGCTTAGAGTGGTGGAGACAACTGAGTAGGTCACTTTTGGCCACTCAACATTTTTTTCCTCTTTTCGTGGGTGGGGTTTTCCCACGAGGTTTTCCCTCTTTCCTCTTTTCATGAGGAGTTATTTTATGTAATGATTACCTAAAATGGCCAAGTTGTCGGGACTCAAATGTTTTGTCATTATAGTTAGGCTTAAGGGGGGGTGTTGGAGCATAATCCAAACTTACATTAGTTTATACCTAGATTAGACTCCTAGATATTGGTTAATACATTAATTTACACTTTATTTCACTTAATTTGGCCACATAGAGAAGAAGGGAACCTCATCCCTAGACTTTAAGGAAAACTGCTAATTTTAGATCAAGACTCAACTCCCGGTTCTTGATTTTCTCGATTTATTCTTGATTTTCTTGATTTATTCATGATTTATTCCAAATCCTCCATGAAAACACTCATTTATTATTGGGGAATGTGAACCTCCTCTTTGATTGAGAGATTTATTCCTTAATTAATGATTTTTTTCGTTACTATTATTAGTAACTATTATTTCAGGTGAGTTAAGTGAGTTGGAACTGCTTCTCTTGTCAGTTAAGTGAGATTAAGTGAGCTAATGCGCTTCACTTGACTCTTGTGGAAATTAATGAGTGTGTGACATGTATATTTAGTGGTATAGGTTGAACTATGTGGTCTCCCTTAGCTTATGACACCTATTTTAGCTATTTCTAGCTTTTTTTGACTAGAATTTCTATGTTGGAAATTCTATATATTCACCTCCTCTCTTCTTTTTGAGTATGGTTTCTCATGTATATTCATTTTTTATTAATATAATTCTATGATTTATGGAGAAAAAAATTTCTCTCGTCTCTTGAATATCAGAAAATTGCATGTGTTCAATTTAACTAGAATTCTACATCTATTGGGATTTCTGTAGGAATTCTACACGAGAGAGTGCACAAAGGTGTGTGTACTTAGTGAGTCTATAAAAAATCACCATGATGACACTCTTTCCTTTAGAATTTGGTAACCCTATTATGAAATCCATGGAAAACTCCTCCAAATGTTGACTTGGGATGGCTAATGGTTGTAAAAGACCTGGGGTATTAATTGTTTCCACGTTAGTTTTTTGGCAAACCAAACATTTTGCGAAAAACATTTGAACATCAGTTTTAAGGCCATCCCAAAAAAATTATTTCTTGACCCTATGGTAGGTTTTCAAAAATCTTGAGTGCCCTCCTACTGGAGAGGTGTGAAATTACAATAGTACCTTTTGTTTGAGTTGGGAGTTCTTACATAAATATAAGCTATCTTTGTACCACAGTGAATCATTTTTCCATGTAAATGCATTCGATGCACTGGAATCATGTTGCAACCTTTGAATGAGAGTCCACACTTTTTTGTCATTATTCCATTCATCCCTTGCTTCTATTATCCAATCAGGTTGGATGGTCCAGATAACATAGAGAAAGGACTCAACATCTTCATCTTTTATTGAGAGTGCATCCGCCACAACATTTTTCTGCCCTTTTTTATAGACGATTTCAAAATCATAACCCAATATATTGGTCACCCATTTTTCTTGTTATTTTGAAGATAGTATTTGTTCCAATAAGTATGTAAGAGTATCATGATCTATTTTGACCTTGAAGTCCGTACCTATTATGTAAGGACACCATTTCTTCAATGCATGTAGTATTTCCATCATTTCCTTCTCATAAATGGGTTTGTGTAAGTCTTGTCCCTTCAGTGGTCGACTTTAAAAATCCAGGGGCCTTCCTTCTTGCATTAGGACAACACCAAATCCATTTCCTGAGGAATCACATTCCAAAATAAAGGTTTTTGTGAAGTCTAGAGTGGTCAAGACATGATCTTTGTACATCACCTCTTTAAGTTGTTCAAAATCTTTAGTTTCCTCTGGAGTCCATGAAAATGCATCCTTCTTAGTTAGTGTTGTTAAAGGTGTTTCCATTCTTCCATAGTGCCGAAAAAACTTGCGGTAGTAACCTGTCAAACCCAAAAATCCTCTAAGATTATTCAATGTTTTGGGAATCGACCAGTCTATCATGGAAATAATATTGTTAAGGTCTACCTTGACACCTTCATGAGATACAATATGACCAAAATACTCTACCTCCTTCACCCCAAAGAAACATTTAGATGTTTTGGCATATATTTGTTTCTCCTTTAGTATTTGTAGCACCTTGTCAACATGTCACACATGATCCTCCCAAAACTTTCTATAGATTAGTATATCATAAAAAAAACTAATTTTTTTTTTCGAAGGAAGGGCTTGAAAATGGAGTTCATCAACCCTTAGAATGTGGATGGTG
This sequence comes from Picea glauca, assembly GCA_000966675.3. Lineage (NCBI taxonomy): Eukaryota > Viridiplantae > Streptophyta > Pinopsida > Pinales > Pinaceae > Picea > Picea glauca. The sequence goes on from JZKD02S1772298.1 coordinate 1,478,491, forward strand.
CATTTGTAAGCCCAAAAGGCATGAAAAAAAATTCCTAATGGCCTTCATGAGTTCAAAATGTTGTTTTGGGGATATCTTCTTCCTTCATTCTAATCTCATGATACCCTGAATGAAGATCCAACTTTTTGAAATAGATTGATCCATTCAGTTCATCTAACAATTAATCAGTGATGGGAATGGGAAACATATATTTAATAATGATCTTGTTGAGCTCTCTATAATCTGGACACATACGCCATGAGCCATATTTCTTCAATACCATTACCACCAGTGCAGAGTAAGAACTTTGGCTAGGACTAATAATGATAGCCTCTAACATTTCTTCAACCATGTGCTCAATTTCACTCTTATGGGAATAAGGGTATTTGTATGGCCTGATGTTAGGAGGAACACTCCCAAGAATTAGGTGAATATCATGATCATGATTTTTAGTGGGTGGAAGACCTTTTGGAATATCTTCAAATACTTTGGAATGCTTATCAATGATGCCTTGGAGATATAGGGGAATAGATAGCTTAGATATTTGAACATCTAGTGAGCATAGTTTTGAAATTAAACCTTGATGACCCTTTTTCAATAATTATGTCATGCCATTGGAGCTTATCACCTTACTGATTTTCCCTGTGATACCTCTTAGCTCAATTTATTTTCCTTCCAATGAAAATTTCATAAAAAGTTCTTGAAAATTAAAATCCATTGTTCCTAATGATTGTAACCATTAGATTCCTAGTACGACATCAGCACCACCCATGGGTATAGAAATCATTGGAATATTCATTACATATTCCCCCATAGTAAGATTGATCTTATTTCATTTTCCTAATAAATTGATAGTTCCTCCATCTGCAATCATTACTTGAAACTCTGGTGTTGGATATACAAAGCAATTGAGAGCTTTGGATAATTTATAGTGAATGAAATTATGAGTACTACCAAAATCATTTAGGATTATCACCTTTTTCTTTTTTATATATCCTTCGATCTTGAGGGTTTGAGTAGTGCTAATTCCAACCATTGCTTTACATGATATCGTGTGAGTCAACTCTTCAGAATAAATTGCATCTACATTTTCATCTTGAGATGGTTCTTGTTATTGTTCTTGTTCTTATTCCTCTTCACAATCTATGTAGAATAATTTCTTCTCACCACACTTATGTCCCTTACTGTACTTGTTGTCACAATTAAATAATAAACCTTTTGCTTTTCTTTCCTCCAATTGTCAAGGTTTCAACCTGGTAGGTTGAGGTGTTTTAGAAGAAGGAACATTATTCTCTTGATATATGTTAGGAGTGGTCCTTATAGTAACCAAGCCATATTTTTACTTTCAACATTTCTTGCCACCCTAAATGCATTCTCCAATGATTTGGGTTCCCAAAGATGAACCTCATGTTGAATGTTATCCGTTAAATTTCCTATGAATACATCAATTAAGTGATCATTTGGAATATTTGTTAACTTTATATTCAATCTTTGGAAGTTCTCAATGTGCTCTGTAACTAAACCCTTTTTCTTGAGATTTATCAATTGGCTAAAGAAGGTAGTGTTCCTTGTATCCTCATAGTGTGCTATCATTTCTTCCGTGAAAATTGTCCAAGTGACGAGTCATTTGTGAGAAAAAAGCCATCGATACCACACAAATTGATTGGGTTCTAAATATAAAGAAGCAATATGTACCTTTTGTGTATGTGGCACATTATGTAGACCAAATAATTTCTCCATCTGAAGTATCCATGTGATTCAGTCCTTGCCATAAAACTTCTTCATATCAATCTTAGGAAAGTGGTTGGTCTTCAACCCAAAGTTAGAGTTTCTCCATTATTGATTCATCTTCCTTGTGTCCTAATCATGAATTTCATGGGAGACATTTTTACTTTCAGATGTTCTCTCTATTAGGAAATGTTTCAATCCTTCCATGATCTCCCATTTTAAACCATCCATATTAGTATTTATTGCCTCCAACTTAGCTTCAGTTGAATCCATCATCTCTTATAGTTCATGTTTTGTTATTGTCTTATTTGTAAATCATTTATGTCCCTAGGCATTTATTCACCTTCATCAAGAGTCCGAGTAGAACTCTTTGGGGGATTATTTGTTGTAGAAGTTCCCTTTTTTGGTGGCTTGTTGGCCAAGTATCACTTTAAACCTTGATTTTGAGGTGGTTCTACTAGACAATCTTTCTTTTATTGTGTCTCCAAAATTTTGGCCCTTCTGGGTACAATTTTTTTTTTTTTTAGTTCTCTAATATTTTTTCTCTGCAATGCCATAGGTCTGATCAAAATTGGATGTGCCAAGTAGAATTTATGGTAACTTCCCCACAGCTTGCTGATTTTTGGCCTTTCCAAGAGATATCACTTGTATAGCATGCCCCACACAAAATAATTGGTATAAAATTATGAAAATTGTACCAGAAATACTACAGCTTGTCCACTATCCAATGCAATGGGTCTCACTCAAATTGGATACTCTAGGAATAATTTATGATTTTTTTACCCAGAACACCTTCTTGAGACTAGTCAATAGGACTAGTCAAATACCCTATCTTCCACAGGGTGTATCTACAAATGTAAGATGACCCAGAAGATGAAATTTTTATCACAAATAACTTAATAATTTATCTGAATATTCTTCATCTTTCAGGTTCTTAAATGTTACATACAAGTTGTTATCGCAAAAATTACGCAATGACTCAATTCAGGATGATTCAATAACCCTATCGTACACATGTTGCATCTCCTAAAGTATAAGGCCTAAGGAGATGAAATTTTAACCCAACGTACCTTGATTCATCTAATAAATATCCTCCAAAGGGTTCCTTCTAAAACATCGTAGAAAAAAATTTATATATAAAATTCCAAGGTATCTCATATGTAGCAGCAAAACCCCAAGACCTTGAGTTCTATTACCATGTGTTAAGAACCAAATATCAATATAGCATAGAAAAACCTCAAAATAAGTACTCAACACCTTGAAAAAGAGCGAATTTCAGGTAATAAGCCTCTTTGAGAGGGAAACCTCCTTATACCCCACACAAATGTCCAAATACAAGATGATTCCAAATGAAAATGTCTCCTTGGTATATATATGAGAATAGGAGGTACAATTCCAACTAATGGATTGAAGCGAACATAAATAAAATAACATTTCTAATGTAATATGCCCCAATTAAGGGGTAATGAGCCACTATTTGGGGCTTAACGGGAAGACTACATTCATGAAATATAGAATATTTAATGGGGTTATTTAGAAACCAATGTTTCACCTTGTCATAAAACTTTGTAATACATGTTGGTACCCTTTAAGTAGTACCGCATCAGAAAACATATGTACAAAACCATCACTCCCACATAATTTTAGGTATATTGGAAGCCCTCGATGTCACTTGAAACTAGGCCTTGATCACCCAATCGACCACCTAACTGTTATAGTTTCACTAAGAAAAACAAATCAGGAATATACTCTCTAGTACCACGTAATCAGGTACTATGACTAAGGGTACGATTGAGCCTCCTTAGTTGGTTCCTTGAGATATTGGTTCAAGTACTATTGTTCAACCCCTCACGTATATTAGGGAGCTATAGAACAGGGTAAACCATCATCTATAGGAACCATGAAAACCCTTACCGGGGGAACATACTAGAGAAGGAACAAAAAAAAATGTTTGGTTGCACAACCTTATCCCTGCATTCAGGTTGTGATTCTGGTGAAATTACTACAAATTTTTTTTATGTTAAGAATTTGGGCATTTCAACACTACAATATTATTCAAGTTAGAGTATAACTCCGCAAGAGTAAAAAAGAAGAAGAATGAGTCTGTGTATTTCCTGCATAATTATTTGAGGCCTATCCCATTGGATTCCCCTATTTTCCCTTATCATTGTCATACCTATCATTTTAAAGACCTTTTTTCTATGGACCCATCCCCTTCCTAGAACCCTTATTTACCACTTACTCCATTAGATTCCTTTGGTTTCATTGATCACAGTGGTATATATCACTTATCTAATTTTTCATTCATGGACCCACCCTTGATCCCCCAATGGCTCCCACTCACCAAGAAGAAACCAATCAGAAACTAAATTATGAAAATTCTCTCGTTTATGCCAAAGTGGACTACATCCAGGAACAAGTCAATATCAGAATTGAGGAAATCAATTCCACTCTCAAAAAATTCATTGAAAAAGTATTGGTTCCTTACTCCTTTAACCCACCCCTCCATGATAAAGTTGTTGACTCCAACCAACCTCTGCACTCTCATTCCAACTCCCTACATCATGACCCCTATCTTCCCTGAGTTGAGGTGAAATTTTTTTGATGGCTTAGATCCAATAGCCTAGGTCACTCAGATGGAACACTATTTTTCCATGCATGGAATTACTGATGAGTTGACCAAGATTTGTTACAATGTTCTCTATTTTTATCATGAATGATGGAAATGGTGTAAATGGCATGGAAATTCCTAGCAAGGGTATGTTGATTGGAATTTTTTTTTTACCGAGATGTATGAATTCTTTGACACATACACCCACCATTTAGGTCATTTGGCCAAGTTGAAATAGTCTATCACAGTGGAATAATTTATAGATTATTTTGAGCACTTGCATTTATGAATGCAGGGAATGATACACACCTTCTTCAAGGAATTATTTATTAGTGGCCTCAAGGATGAAATCTGAGCGCAGGTCCTGATGGCTTGCTCCCATACTTGGTTAGAAGAAACTAAATGTACCAAGGAGGAAAAACATGTCATATATTCCCAAAGAATAAAACAAACTTTTATTGCATTCCCTAAACTGCCCATCCCTACCCCTGAGGCCACTCTTCTCTAGGTCCAAAAATTAACATGGGTGGAAATGGTTGAATGCCAACTCAAGGGTATTTTCTATAATTGTAATGAGAAATAATTTATATGGAACAATTGTAAATAACATAAATGTTATGGCCATTTTGGAGAATTTTTATGATGAATATGTTGAGATTTCACCTGAGGCAATGCTACCCCTAGAAGATGATCTTGTGTTTCCCTATGGCTCTTTCGAAGTTGAACCCCTCATTTCTATGAATTCTCTCATTGGATTTTATAATCCACAAACCATCAAGTTAATTGGATACATTAAGCATCATAAATTCATCATCCTAGTTGAGAGTGGAAACACTGATAATTTTATTCATCACTGCCTTGCCCAAGATATCAATTTCTATATCCATGCAATCAACAATTTTTGAATCATGATTTCCAATGGTGGTTCCATGAAATGTGGGGGGCATTGTGAAAATGTGTGCCTACAAATTGCTCATTATTAATTGAAATCTCACATGATTTATATTGACATGGGTGGTTGTGACATTTTCATTGGTGTTGAATGGATACATAGTCCCGACCCTGTCACCATGGATTTTAAGGATTTAACCATGCAATTACAATAGGAGGGATAACAATATAAATTAAAAGGAATCAAAACAGGTTCTCTAGAGATCATTAGTTCCCACCGCATGGAAAAGTTACTAAAAAATGTTCATTATGGTATCATCACCCAACTCCATTCCATTCAAGGAATTGAGACACCCTATGTGCACATTGACCTCCAATCTATCCTTTCCAAACACCATGTTGTTTTACAAATTCCCCAATTCCTTACACCCTCCCGCGGAAACCATGAATATTCCATTACCTTAAAACATAGCAATATTCCTCCCATTTTTCACCCTTATCATCATCCCTTTTCTTAGAAAAATGAAATTCAAAATATTTTCCAAGAATTGTTAGCAACAGGTGTTATCTGTCCTAGAATCAACCCCTATTATTCCCCTGTAGTCATGGTCCTCAAGAAGGAAGGAACTCGGCACATGTGTCCTAATTTTCATGCCCTCAACAAAATTACCATGAAGAACAAATTTCCCATTCTTGTAATAGATGACCTTTTGGATCAACTCCGCAGGGCTCAATACTTTACTAAACTTGACCTATGTTCTGGATACCACCATATATGTATGAAAGAGGAAGACATTCAAGACTACATCTCACACTCATGAAGGTCACTATGAGTTCTTATTCATGCCCTTTGGTCTCTCCAATACTCCCTCCACTTTTCAAATCCTTAGAATCATATATTTCATCCTTTCCTTCATTATTTTGTGTTAGTTTTATTTGATGACATTATCATCTATAGTAAAACTTTGCAGACCCATATCACCCATGTGGATCACATTATCTATCTCCTCTCTAAGAACAATCTCTTTCTCCAATAGTCTAAATTTTTTTTTGGAACCTCTGAAGTTGAGTATTTGGGTCATATTGTCGACACGGATGGTCGAAGGGTGATGTGTGTTGGTTTTGTCACATGAGTGAGAAAAAACACAACACTTACTTGCCTAGTTAAGTCATCTAAACAAGACAAAGGTTTGTGAGTTGATTGGATAAACAAATACACATGAAACAAGGAAATACAAATTAAAACAAAAAGAAATAAATGGTAGAGAAGCTTGCAAGAACTAGAACCATAAAAATGGCAATCATATATCTACCAATGCATCAATATATTGATAGGCTAGCGCCATAGAGAAAGGAAGGGACTAATTAATCCCCTCTTCCTCCTTGGGAGGGCTCTTGAGTTCCCTAATAGAGATATATTCTCTTCATAAAATGGAAAGTTAAAATGTTGAAGATGTCAATCCTCTCATGATGTGAGTGGAATGGCCCTTGCTATAGTTCTTGAATGATTCAAAGAGAAAAGAGGATTATCCAAGAAGAATTATTGCATCATAAAAATAACTTGAAGTTATTATTTTCTTAGCACACCCATGGCATATATTTATAGTGTCCATTCATGGAAATATGTAACTGGTTCATAATGTGAACAAGGGGCCTTTTAGGGCACTCCCTAGCCCTTGACTAGCCTCAAGCTAGAGTTTGCTCAGATATGAGTGTCAAATCATGTTAGAAGTTGGACTCGAAGTGGTTGAGAGGTTGGAAAGATTAATAAATCCGTCATTCATGAGAAGTGGATGGGATTTCTCATAGATAGTTGCACATTTTGTGCACAGTGCACATTTAGGGTTGTGTTAACCCGCGCATTCTGTGCATAGTGCACGTGCTTCCTTTGGTGAATTTGCACACTTTTATTTATGAACTAAGTATATAGTTTTGTACCTTTTTGATGGATTTTGATGTTGTAGGTGTACTAATTGTTGCTTGAATTGATGTCTTTCTTCAACCATTGTTTGTAATGTTGTGGACGATTGTTTGGTGATAATAGAAGCCCCCTGATGTGTAAGGTTAGGAGCATACATATAGATTAAATACATCAATGTTTATTTTTCTTAGAGTTCCATTGTAATGAAGAGTGAAGAGGAACTAGAAGAGAGATCTGTCATAGGGAGAGGGAAAACTGTGGGAACCAAACCTTTCTCTAGGAAGAAAAAACAAAAAATTGTATACAAACGAGGTGGGCATGCCCCATGCTCATGTCATGAAACCAAAATGTGGAACTGTAAATGAAGGTGTATGAGGATGTATATAGTTTAAGTGACCTCATAGGCTATTGATAACGACAAATGATGGTTCTGAATGGTGAAATGGCTCTAAAT
>JZKD02S1772298.1:1490519-1500797 GCA_000966675.3 Picea glauca
CAATTGAGATCTTTGGCTAATTTATAGTGAATGAAATTATGAGTACTACCAGAATCAATTAGGACTATTACCTTTTTCTTTTTGATATATCCTTTGATCTTGAGGGTTTGAGGAGAGATAATTCCAGCTAATGCATTACACGATATCATGGGATTCAACTCTTCAGATGAAATTGATTCTAGGTTTTCATCTAGATATGGTTCTTGTTCTGTTCTTGTTCTTGTTCTTGTTCTTCTTCCTCTTCACAATCTATGTAGAATAATTTATTCTCACCACACTTATGTCCCTTACTATACCTATTGTCACAATTAAAGCATAAACCTTTTTCTTTTCTTTCATCCAATTTTTTGTGTGTCAACCTTGTAGGTTGAGGTGTTTTATAATAAGGAGCATTATTCTCTCTATAGATGTTAGGATTGGTCCTTCTTGTAGCCATAGCCATATTTTTACTTTCAACATTTATTTCCACCCTAAATGCATTCTCCATTGATTTTTGTTCCCAAAGGTGAGCCTCATGTTGAATGTTATCTATTAAAGTTCCTATGAATACATCAATCAAGTGCTCATTTGGAATATCTGTTACCTTTATATTCAATCTTTGGAAGTTCTCAATGTGCACTGTAATTGAACCCTTTTGCTTGATATTTATCAATTGTCTAAAGAAGGTATTGCTTCTTGTATCCTCATAGTGTGCTATCATTTCTTCCATGAAAATTGTCCAAGTGACGAGTGATTTGTGAGAACAAAGCCATCTATACCATACAAATTTATTGGGTTCTAAATATAAAGAAGCAATTCGTACCTTTTGTGTATGTGGCACATTATGTAGATCAAAGAATTGCTCCATCTGAAGTATCCATGTGATAGGATCCTTGCCAACAAAATTCTTCATATCAATCTTAGGAACGTGGTTAGTATTCAACCAAAATTTGGAGTTTCTCCATTATTGATTCACCTTCCTTGTGTCCTCATCATGAATTTCTTGGGATACATTTTCACTTTCAGGTGTCCTCTCTATTACGAGATTTTTCAATACTTCCAAGATATCCTCTTTTAAACCATCAGTTGGCATGTTTACAGGCAGGTGTGCTTGTCATTGATGGCAGGTTTAGAGTATGCAACAATGGAAAAACAAGGACAGGTTCAGATAATGGGAGTTGGAGGAGTCAAGAGTCGAGCGCACCTTTTCAGCTACCAAGGTTTAATTGCTATTAAGAGAAGACTATAACACCACTCTCTATACATAAATCGTACCGGTATTATAAATCCCATGCATTTAAACAAATAAACACATTCTACACAGAGTATTCATATGAGTTACTACCATAATTAACAATCAATAGCATTTCATACTAATTCATATACACAGCGGAATCATGATAACATAAGCAGCATAGTCATGCAAATATGATTAAGGCATAATCAAATACTTATCTTTTAACAATAGTAGAATCCACCAACCAAGTGCAGGCCTTCCATGAACCTCCCGGCCTTAGACCACACTAGTCATCATCTCAACAATGGGTCACCCCCCAGCTGGGACTAAGCTCCACCCCAAGGCAAGGAAATCTAAGCTAGGCTGAGGTTACAAGGAAAACAACACACAACCATAAGGAAGGGATTCTCTCCAAGGAACCTCCCACGCTCACTTCCCATAGACCCTCATTCCCCACATGCCCGTTCCACCCCAGAAGTATACACCTTATCTGTCACCTGGACAGTCCTTCGGCTACTAATCTCCCTTGCCTTGGGTTACAAGAACAGGCCGGACCAGAAGTCTCCGGGATCTATGGCAGCTACAAGGTTCCTTCAAGGAGTTCTCTCTTTCCTCTGCGCACTCTCTCACCTGGAGGAAGTCACTCACAGGTCCAACAACCTATTCTTCAAACTTCAACCACCTCTCTCACCTAGAGAGAGTGTTGTACAAACTGACCAACAAGCCACACAGGATCAAACACTACACGTCCACCACAATCCACGCGAATACAGACACGAACACCCTAGGGAAGCTCCAGATAGATGCAACAGTATAACCAGGCTTAGCAAGGATGAGACACTTTTGTTTTATCAATTTGGAAACACGGAATAGACTCACACTCTGGATTCACAGGGATGCGTGACGAGTCATCCACGTAGGGGTCGATTCAGACTCCCCAATTTAGAACAGAGAAGGGGTGTACCAACTTTCCAGAACAAACACAGACTCTTTCCCAAATCCATGCAGGCTTCTCGTTCAGGGAATATACACATCGGTTTTCTCAGAGCCAGACCCAGACTTTTCGAATCATAGGGACGCATGAAGGTTCTTTGTAGGAGTCGGGTTGGTTGTACTATCCAGGGCTCCGTGCGCGTTCAGACCATCGGGTAGAATGGGGGAGGAACCCTTCTCACATCTCACCCTAGCCATTTTATTCGCATGTGTTAGGGTTGACACTTGCCACCCATGAAACTGCATGCGTTCCACCAGCACACATCTCCCTTGTATGTTCTCCCCTTGCCAAAAACTTAGGATAAAACATAAAATGCAAATGTCTTTTGGGATAATATTAAAATATTATTCCCAGGCTTAAGCCCTCCTAGGATTATCCCCTAGGCTCAACACTTAGCCCATTTTTCCCACCTTCCAGCCCCTAATTCCTTGCCCACTCTATGGATGCTTAGTCCCCCTTCACTCATTCATTGTGGTCAGTCTGCACATGGAGATGTTTATATTTTATTAATTGTTCTGCATGATTACATATACAACAATAGGCTCCTAGCCTTCAACACTCAGGCTCCCTGGCCTAACAAACACATAAGCCTCTAGCTTATAAAAACTTGGCTCACTAGCCTATAAAACATAATTACAATTCCTTTCAGAACATGGTTTACAATGGGGCTCGGCCTTGGGGACACTACAATATTGACTGGTTCAAAACCACTATTCCTTCCCTCAATGATTTTGAAGAAGGAAACATGGATAAAATATCCCCCGCAGTCGATATTGACATTTCCATTAAACAAGGAATCATAGAGGAGATCACCATTGGTGTCGCATGCTCCCCTGAAGAAATCATCGCTTACAAAGCTCTCTTTCAGGAATACCAGGATATTTGTTCCTGGACATATACGGAGATGCCTAGCCTTGATCCTTCTATAGTAAAACATCGAATCGACACATGGATGGATATCGCCCTTGTTCATCAAAATCAATGCCCCATCCACCCATCCAAATATAGGGCTATCAAAGCCAAAATTGACAAATTACACATTGTCGGGATCATTTAACCCATTGCATACACTTCTTGGGTCTCCAACCCTGTCCAAGTTAACAAAAACTAGGGAACATTTCATGTTTTCACAGAATCTCATGACCTCAACCACACTTGTCCCAAAGACAACTTCCCAACCCCCTTCATCAACCAAATAATCTATGATTGTTTCATCCACGTGACACTGTCCTTTATGGATGGGTTCTCCAAATACAATCAAATTCAAATCCACCCAACAGATCAGTACAAAACCACTTTTACAACCCCTTAGGGTACCTTTGCTTATCGCGTCGTGCCATTTGGACTAAAAAATTTCAGTGCTACTTTCCAATGGGCCATGACCTACATTTTTCATGATCTTGCTTGCATCATTCTTGATTACTTGGACGACCTCACTGCTCGATCCAAAAATAGAACCCAACATTTAGATGACTTACACATATTTTTTCAATGATGTTGCCAATATAATATCCTCTTGAACCCCCTCAAATGTTTCTTTTGTGTCATTGTCGGGCCCCTCCTTGGGTTCATTGTCTCCCAACATGACATCACTTTGGACCCCCTCAAGGTCCAAGCTATCACATAAATTCCACCACCTAGGAATTTACGCCAACTGCAGATCCTATAGGGAAAAGCCAACATTTTACGTCACTTTGTCCCAAATTATGCCACTCACACACATGGTTTTCTCCTCTTACTACACCATGGTATCCCATTTTGATGGGACAAACATGCTCAGACAATGTTTGATGATTTAAAAGCCACCCTATCCAATGCCTCTTTGATTAGTCCTCTAGAGTATGATTATGATTACATCCTCTACTTATCAACCTCGACTGTTTCAGTCACAGGAGTACCCATTCAATTAGGGGATGATGGGCGTCAACATGTGATTTACTACACTTGTAAAAACATTTTAGAACCACCCTTGAAATATAATAACGATGAAAATATCGCATTAGTAGTTGTCCTCACAATCCAAAAAATGTTACATTACATTATGCTTCAAACTACCAAGGTTGTAGAAAATTCCAAACCCATGCAGTACTTTCTCAGTTGGTGTAAAATCAACGACAAATTTCCCTGATGGATCTTTATCCTTCAAGAATACGATCTCGATTTCTCTACTCCCAAAATAAATAAATCTTTAGTCTTAGACGAAATCATTACGTCTTTTCCCTCAGACACTAAAGATTTCCCCATCAATGAAGATTTCCCCTATGAACACCTCTTCTTCATCCCCTTAGATAATCCATGGTATAGAGACCTTCTCATCTACCTTCGTACACAAAATCTCGGGTCTCACCTTTCCTAGGATGACCATCTATGCATTCACGATCAGGCTTCTCGATACCTCCCCATGGGATATATTCTCTATCGACATGGGGTGAATACCATCCTTCGGCGATGTCTTACCATTAGTGAAGCTGACATGGTCTTGAATGATTGCCACCATGGTGCTTGTGGTGGTCACCTTTTGGGTATGTCTATCGCCCAAAAAATCATTCGATCCAGATACTTCTGGCCCACTTTGTTTCATGAATTCATCCATCCTGTCAAGCAATGCGATCAATGCCAACTTTATGCAAACAAAGTGCAAGATCCACCACCTCTTCTACACCCAGTCATCATGACCGACCCCTTTTGTAAATGGGGCATCAATTTCATGACTTGCAATCCTTCATCTAGTAATGAAAACACATAGATCATAGTGGCGGTTAATTATTTTACCAAATGGGATGAATCCATGCCCACATTTAACAACGTTGTTGAAAAAACAATGCATTTTTTATTCAATCATGTCATTACCTGGTTCAAAGTCCCACAACAGTTAGTTTTTTCTCATGGTAAACACTTTGAGAACGAGATATTTGTAGAACTCTCCTCAAAGTTAGGTTTCACCTATGAATTTTCCTCCCCATACTACCCTCAGTCCAATGGGTAGGTCGAGGCCATCAATAAAGTCCGCAAAACCATGCTACAATGCATCCTCGACAAACATAAGACCAATTGGCATCATATGGTGTTTTCATATTTATGGGCGTATCACACGACAATCAAGAATGCCACTTGTTTTACACCATTCCACCTCGTCCACTAGATAGAATCCACACTCCCTATTGAGTGTGAAATCCCCACATTATGAACTTCCATAGAGCTCTTTCCTGACACTACTCCAATGGAGTAGAGCTTGCTGACCTTAGAGTCCCTTGATGAAGACCTTCACTCTTCATTACAACACAACGAGGCAACTAAAAAATTATCCAAAGCCACCTTCGACCACCATGTCAACCTTCCGTCATTCAACGAAGGTGATGTTGTGTTAGCCTATGATATGTCGAAGACACTGTTGGCCATGGGAAATTTGAGTCACTATGGCATGACCCCTTCATCATCCAACATTTCCTCAGTAAAGGCGCCTACATCTTGGCCTCTCCAGAAGGCTTCCCCCTCAAAGAACCCATCAATGGGTTGTACTTGAAGAACTTATATGCCTAAGTGTATCCACCCTACCTTAGGTTTCTCCTTCTGCACATTTGTGGATATTTTTAGTCTTCTTTCACATCAGCCACCACTCCTCATGTTTGATCTATCACACGTGTTATTGAAAAATGCATCATCCATCAACCTATCACATTGGTTATGCTGATAGTGCCAGCCACTGGACCTAGAATCTCACTTTGGCTGCTTTGACCCTCTATACCCACTCATAGGTGCTACTACATTCCATAAGCATATGCTTAGGTCCTACCACCAACAACCAAGCCGAATATGATGTCCTCATTGGTCTCCTCATCGAGGCTAGTCACCAACACATTTGTCACCTTACCATTCTGTTAGATTCTCGGCTTGTCATCTTGGAGCTAAACAACATGTATCATGTTCACGATCCTTTCCTCTTTCGCAAATACTTGCAATTTAGACTCCTATATTGCAACTTTGATTCCATCACATATTCCAAGAAACCTCAATCGAGTAGTAGATCACATGACTAACCTAGTATTGGATTGGCATTTATCACATTAAAACCATCATATACATAGCATGATATATCAGTCAAAGATAGAAAAATACACCAAAACCATAAAAAAAAAACACAAATACAATAATAATCATCAATATATCCACTATGTATATCAAAATGGTCATCAGTGTTTTACAAAAAATATATATACACATCTTCTCGTAGGCTCATAAGTCTCATCATCCCTATGAGTACAAAACTAGGTATATATATATATATATATATATATATACCTTCGTAACCCCATATATATCAACTCCTCACTCAAGTATCCCCTAGAGATCCCCCCCCCAGGCCCTTTTTCAGTCATAGGTACCCCACTAGCTGGGGGCACTCCAGCTCCAGGGGGGAGTTGGCCTGTCATAGCTGCCCCCACCACTGATGCCCTACGCATCAACACCTTCCAATCTGGTGGTACTCCTACACACTGTTCCAAGAACTCTTCATCTTATATGTGGTCCCCTATGCTCTTTGGGACCCCCTGGAGAACCCACTTGAACCTTCAATGCAAATCCTCTAGTATAGCTGCAACATCACCCCGTGGATCTCTAGATGGTCTGACACTGACATCATCCCATCAATGCCTGTTAAGCCCTAAATAGTGGATCATTACCCCTTAATTTGGGCATAGTACATTATTAATGTTATTTTATTTATTTCGGCTTTATTCCATTAGTTGTAACTATACCTCCTAGTCTCCTATATATACCAAGGAGACATTTTCATTTTGAATCATCTTGGAATTGAACATTTATGAGGGCATAAGGAGGTTTCCCCCTTGAAGAGGATTATTATCTAAATGTATCTCCTTTTCAAGGAATTTATTACTTATTCTGAGGTTTTTCTATCCTATATTGATATTTGGTTCCTAACATATGGTATCAGAGCTCAAGGTCTTGGGGTTTCGCTGCTACATATGAGACACCTTGCCATTTTCGCTATAACATTTTTTCTACAAAGTTTCAAAAGGAATGGATTGGAGGGTATTTAATAGATGGATCACGTTATGTTGGATTAAAGTTTCATCTCATGAGGCCTTATACTTTCAGAGATATAGCCTGTTCAAGATAGGGTCCTGGAATCATCTTGAACTGAGTCATTGTGGAATTTTCACTATAAAGAAGTTTATGTAATGTTTCAGACCTTGAACTCCAAAGGATATTCACAGAAATTAGTAAGGTATCTTTGGTAATAAGTTCATCTTCTGTTTCATCTTTCATTTGTATATACTCCCTATGGAGGATAGGGTATCTGACTAGTCCTATTGACTAGTCTCAAGAAGGTGTTACAGGTAAAACAATCATAACTTCTTCCTAGAGTATCCAAATTGCATGAGACCGGTTGCATTAGATAGTGGACAATATGTAGAATTTCTGGTACGAGTTTCATAATTTTATATCAATTGTTTATGAGGGGAACACTATACAAGGGATATCTCCGCAAAAGGAAAAAAAATAGCAAGTTGTGGGGAAGTTACCGTAAATTCCACTTGGCACATCCAATTTTGATCAGACCTATGGAATTAGAGAGATGAAATATCAGAGACCTACAAAAAATAAAATTGAATACTCAAAAGGGCCAAAACTTTTGAGATACAATAAAAGGAAGATTGTCTAGCAGAACCACCTCAAAATCAAGGTTTAAAGTGATACTTGGCCAACATGCCACCAAAAAATGGAACTTCTACACCAAATAAGACTCCAAATAATTCTACTTGGAATCTTGATGAAGGTGAAGAAATGTGTAGGGACATAAATGATTTACAAAAGAATACAGTAAAAAAAGATGAACTAAAAGAGATTGAAGCTAAGTTGGAGGCAAGGATGGATGGTGTTGGACAACTGAGACGGGGGGGTGAATCAGTTGTTACTGGGCTTAAACAATTATGCCTATTTTAAACTCTTTACAAAACATTTAATGACAGTCACAATAATGCAAGGAAGTAAGCAATAGAACATTCAAAATCAACCACACATATGAGATACACAGAGACAGATATTTCCTGAGGAAACCCATACAGGGTAAAAACTATTAGAAAAACAGGACTGCAGGGCAATAAAATAAAACAAATGCGGAAATAAAACACAGAAGATACACAATACAAGAGAGATACAGATTTACGTGGTTCACCCAGTGTGGGATACGTCCACCAGAGAAATTGACAGGTCCTTTCTTTATTATTATCCAGCAAAATGAAGGGATAAAACCTACAACAAAACCCGCTGTAACTTCCTCTTCTTTCTCTCACAGTCTCCTCTCTCAGAATACAATACTTTCCAACCTACATAGCCACAATACATTTCCCTCATAAAAGAGGGTTTCCTTCTAGGGAAAAAACCCCTAACATAATCTATATCGTTAGATCTGTGACCTTATAATGAATGGTCCAGATTTATAATGAAATTACAATATACTTTTAGAAGGCAATTTTTTTTTCAGGGGCTTCGCCCCCGAACCCCCACTGGGGGCCCGCTTGCCCCCAGACCCTGCAGAGGGGGTAACCCCCCTCTGCACTCCCCCACATGGAAGAGTGTACATACTTCTGGGGTGTAAATACTTCATGGGGTATAAACACAACTGAAAGTAAAAGACCACTAAATCAGAAAGATAATCAAGCTCCACAACCAACAATCTCCCACTTGGAGACTAATCTCAACAACTCCACCGCTGTTGTATATGTTGGACTCTAAACCTTCTTGGACCTGTCAAATTTCTCATCTTCATATTCATTCTTGAAGACCAACTGAAACTGAGAAAGAAATCAGTTTATCCCTGGTTACTGCCTTTGTTAACATGTCTGCAGGATTCTGGCTAGTGTGTATCTTTTCCATCTTCAATTGTCCATCTTCCAAGGCGGATCGTATGAAGTAGTACCTCAACCGTATATGCTTAGTCTTCGAATGGAAGGATGAGTTCTTTGCAAGGTGAATTATAGTGTCCCCAAGGCCGAGCCCCGTTGTAAACCATGTTCTGAAAGGAATTGTAGTTATGTTTTATAGGGTGGTGAGCCAAGTTTTTATAAGTTGGAGGCTTATATGTTTGTTAGTCCAGGGAGCCTGAGTGTTGAAGGCCATGAGTCTGCTGTTGTATATGTAATCACGCAAAACAATTAATAAAATATAAACATCGCCATGTGCAGACTGACCACGATGAATGAGTGAAGGGGGACTAAGCATCCATATAGTGTGCAAGGAATTAGGGGTTGGAAGGTGGGAAAAAGGGGATAAGTGTTGAGCCTAGGGGGCTTAAGCTTGGGAATAATATTTTAATATTATCCCAAAATACATGTGCATTTTATGTTTTATCCTAATTTTTTGGCAAGGGGAGAAGATATAAGGGAGATGTGTGCTGGTGGAACGCACGCAGTTTCATGGGTGACAAGTGTCAACCTTGACGCATGCGAATAAAAAAGTCAGGGTGAGCCGTGAGAAGGGTTCCTCCGCCATTCTACCCGATGGCCTGAACACATACAGAGCCCTGGATAGTACTACCAACTCGACTCCTGCAGAGAACCTTCGTGCGTCTCTGTGATTCGAAAAGTCTGGGTCTGGCTCTGAGAAAATCGGTGTGTATATTCCCTGAACGAGAAGCCTGCGTGGATTTGGGAAAGAGTCTGTGTCTTTTCTGGAAAGTTGGTACACCCCTTCTTTGTTCTAAACCGGGGAGTCTGAATCGACCCCTACATGGATGACTCGTCATGCATCCCTATGAATCTAGAGTGTGACTCTATTTCGTGTTTCCAAATTTAGAAAACAGAAGTGTCTTATCCCTGTTAAGTCTGGTTATACTGTTGCATCTGTCTGGAGCTGCCCTGGGGTGTTCGTGTCTGTATTCCCGTGGATGGTGGTGGACGTGTAGGGTTTGATCATGTGTGGCTTGTTGGCCATTTTGTACAACACTCTCTCCAGGTGAGAGAGGTGGTTGAAGTTGGAAGAACAGGTTGTTGGACCTGTGAGCGACTCCCTCCAGGTGAGAGAGTGCGCAGAGGAAGGAGAGAACTCC
>JZKD02S1772299.1:0-18162 GCA_000966675.3 Picea glauca
AAACAAAATCTTTCTATACTTAAAAAGTTGTTTTTAAAATGCAAGTTTATTACTTGATGTGGATTTGTAATCATATTTTGTAAATAATCTAACTCTACACCATATTTTAAGATGCAAATTTATTACTTGATGTCGTTTTGTAATCATATTTTGTTGTGAATAAATTTTGACTTTACATTATAGTGTTTTATGTGTAGATTTTGTTTCATATTATTTTTGTATTTTATGTTTAGATTTTGTTTTATATTACTTTTGGTTGTAGTTTAAAAGTTATATGAAATGGTTATTTTTAAGAGATATTTTTTGGGATCTTAGTTTGAGATCCACATTTTTGAGTGATTATTTCTGTATAATAGAAGTGCTTCTGAATTTTTCTTTAAATTCATTTATGCATTCAGAAATGAATTTTTGACAATAAAAAATAGTGATTTCCTGCAGATTTATATTCTTAAATTGAAACCAAAAAAACCATTTTATAAAACAATTAGAAAACACCTTATCTTTATATTTTATATTTTATGTTTATATTTTATATGTAAATTTTGTTTCATATTATCTTTATATTTTATGTTTTGATTTTGTTTCATATTATCTTTAATAGTTTGTGAAACAAAGTCACCACTTTGTCTTTTCATAACATCGCTTCATATCTCTTAATGATTCGTGAAGCAAATTGACCACTTTGTCCTTTAAACGCGACCCCACATCCTCCAATTACCTCTGCTGAAATGAAGTTCGATTTAGATTTTGTAAATGCAATCCCAGACATGGTGGCCACCTCTTCTTTTTTGCTAGACCCCATTCAGGTACATCACTATGGTGGTTGGCATATGGCCATGATTCGGATGTTTTAAATATTTTTCGTTCTTTTGTGACAATCATGCGCCCCACTCCTGTAAATTACAGCCTTTCCCAAAGTCGAGATTGTAAATAATTAACGGGCGGATTGCGAGAGAGCCATGTGACTAAGGAATATTTCGTGTTGACGGGTCACTTCACAATAATAACGTGGATATGTCTGATCTACGGTGGTCCGAGCCGAATGCATCGCTTTCCTATTTAATCCAGAGCCTTTACGCGTCGTTGTAGCGTCTACAGATGCTGCCACACGCTTCTATAGTACGGCATTTTAGGTTTCCAGCTCTTGCCCGGTCTTCCTTGTTCTGATCTGATCAGGCCGGTCGAATTCATCAATATATCACAGGGAAGAAATTCCGGCTGATTCTAGATCTCTCATCTGGCTTCAGGGCTATCAGCTGCTTCAACTGATCTCGGTCGATTTCGTGCCAATCTGATGGAAAAACATTCCAACCCGTCATTTCCTGAGAATTCATCGACGTCCGGTGGATCGCAGGAGAGTTGCAATAATCCCCAGCGGCAACAGCACGAGGAGGAGGCGGCGAGAGGGGATCTATGCAGCAACGCGTATAACTTCAACGGTCCCAAGGTGAAAGCTAATGCGTTCGGCGTGCAAAACGATGCCGACATGAAAAGAAAGAAGCGCGTTGCTAGCTACAAGGTTCTCGCCGTGGAAGGAAAGATGAAGAACTCTGTGCGAAGCAGCTTCAAGTGGCTCAAGACCAAATACACCGAAATTCGCTACGGATGGTGATCGAGAATCAATCGTTGCTCCCACTCTTTTTCTGTGATTAAATCTGGATCTGCAACGGACACAAGATCTTTCAAACCCTACAGGTGCCAATCTCAATTTGATTTATTATCATGAGTGTATATCATCAAGCACGTGATCTACTTGTGAAGAAGTAGGTCTGTAGAACTAGGTCTGTAGAAATAGGTCTGTCACGTGATCTACTTGTGAAGAAGTAGGTCTGTAGGTTTAATTTTAATAACTCCATTATAACTTTGTTTATAGGAGGTAGCATTAGGTCATTAAGACTGTCAGTGGCTCTGAGTTGCGTGTCGCCATGACCCATAAGTAGAATCTTACCAGTTTCTACTATATAATGGATGTATGATCTTAAAAGGAAGACTGCCAACTATAATGCATTTTCATGCGCATATTCAGTACTGTTCATGCCGTTATGGGTTTCAGGAAATATCGTCAGACCATTTGTTTTTTTATTAGTAAATGCTGCAGTAAAGCAGTAGAAACTCAGGCTATTTTTTATCTTTGCATTTCTTCCAGTCATTCGTTCCATTTCATTACAGATTGTATATTTAACAGCAGTTCTATCAGATACTGAGAGGAATAGAAAAGAGAGCAGGTATAAATGTATCGCTCCATAAAAGAGTAAATCTACAGCAAGGAAACCATTACCTTCCTTTTGGGTTTGGACGGTAAAGCAAATTTCTAACAATGTTCAGTCATGATTAAGCTCTAACTTTTTGTTTAGGTCTATACAATTTTCACATCAGGATTATATTTTAATTTTTGTTTGTTAAGTATAGCTTTGCTTTAGTCTGAGTGGGCCTAATGGTTAAGAACATGTGTTTCCTCTTAAAAGTTACAAGTTCAAATCCAGAAGAGGTAGGGTATGTATACCTTTATAAACTTTACCAGTCAAGAAAAATAAATACAAATTTTGTGAGAGAATAAAATTCAGAAAAATTTACTTTTCATACTTAAAAAAACCATATTACTTAATTATGAAACATTTCACTCATCTATTATTTAATCTCTTCAATAAAATTGGTTACTATCACATTATTTTATCACATTATTTAATTATAAAAGAATAAAAAATACATTTGTTTTATAAATATATTTATTTTTATAATTACAATTGAAATTTACAGTTTATTTTATATATAAAAAAATTGAACAGGTGGAAATGTGTAATAGCACTTCATTTCTTTTTAAGTCATTTTTTAATTGGGTGATGAAATAAATTTCAAACAATGTCAATTCCTTATTAAATTTAAATTAATGTTAAATTGTTATTAAATTCTAATTTTTCTTCAATTTTATATCATTTTCATATTATATTTACCTTTTAATTTTAAATTGTTTTATATAATTATAATTGTTTTATATTAATAAAATAAATTTTTAAATTAAATATAGATTTATTTTAATTTTCAATCTATTATTAAAAGTAGAGAAAGATAAATATTCTCCAACACTTCCTCTAATGAAAAAATGTTACCTAGTGTTCAGGACACCATAGATTCAATGCTATAACCCATAGAAATCAAAGTGAGATCTACATAGTACATCAAATTAGGAATAAAATTTTGGTGTAATGTAACCAATCATTTAAACTAATTCTATGGGCTCTCTTGACATACATACATATGTATTTTATGGGAAAAAAACATAATGCCATTTATAATAAATAAAATCACATTTTTCATATGTCTTTCAAAATTCCATTATGCTTCAACACATTATATAGTCTTAAGTTATACAATTTATATGTGAAACTATCATAGACTTCCCTCTCCCCTTTTACATGTCAAAAAGGTATTTTGCATATTATTTGTTGTTCCTGAGATTAATCCTAAGGCTCAAAGAGTAATGTTAGATATCATGAGTATTTAAAGAAAATGTTTTAAATGAGTGATTTTCCTACCTTTAGTTCTATAAGAAATGATCTTTCAATGAAATTAATAATAGGACAATACATAGGTTGTATTTTGTTGTCTGAGTCACAATTATAATATCAAATGGTGTGAAAGAAATTTACAAAACTATTAAACAAAGTTAGGCATCAATTGTAGATGAGTCTCACCTTGTTTGCAAAGGAAGAAAAGTAGAGAAGGAACCCTTGAGTAGGATATGAAATATAGTAATTCACATAGAACACAAGTCTTATTTTACACACAGTAAATATAGAGGAAAAGTTCCTTACCTAATGAATTACTGGTATAATATGATCACAATAGTTGTAATACTAAATTGCAATCAATCGCTTTTCAAAGAATTATATAAAGAAATTCGGAGAAATGAAAATACAAAGGAAACACATAACTCAAACTAAACAAAAATTAGAATCTTTGTCTGCACTTGTATTAATACTCAAAAAAAAAGTTTTTCTATTACATCCGGCAAGAAGTAGCCCCCACATTGGGCTCGAAGCCTCGAGGAATAGATCTAAAATCTATCTATTTATACAAAATTTGTCTCAACTCAAAAATCGTTGGACTTCATATAATATCTCCTAAAAATAAAATGTAATTCGAATGAAATGACAACAAGAAGATATTGTTTGAGCTAGCGCTTTCATCTGTCTCTTCATCTGCTCACAAACGCGGTTGTTTTCCTTTGTTCTTTGAATTGGGAACACATGTCCATTGAGGCCACAATCATCATTTGTTTGGTGTCCTTGTCATCTGATTCCATTTCTATATGTTCTTCGGATGTGTTTACTGGAAAAAGAATATCAGTTGAAAATATGGGGGGAGTGATAATGTGACAGGGAGCTCAACGTTGGCTCGTTATGTGATGGATAACAATTACGAGAAAGAGTAACTTCTCACGAATAGGATGACGTGGGGACAAGTGTAGGTGGTGAGGTAAAGGAGATAACTGATGTGGAAGGTGTGATAGTTTGGAGGGTGAATGAGGTACATGACGTGGATGATAGGTGTTTCCCCAACATTACTTTACGTTTCTCTATTTTATGGGGGCCCGAGGGGGTGGTTTGAAGAAACCCACTTTTTATCATGCAATGCACCTGGTGATGCCACGTACCCCTGAGAAAAAACCGTGGTTTAAATTGTGGGACCGCCCTTCGAAATCAAACCTCGTGAAACTTCACCCCCCGCAATCTCTCTCAGTCATTGATCTCCATGATCCATTAAAATCCGATTATCGATCTTCGCAAAGTGAGATAAGTGCCAAAAGTTAAGATGAGGTCACATCTCTTGGTCATATGTAGAGAAGATAGAGAAAATTTCTTGCAATTCCTGTTCATCGATCTGAGCAGGGGACACGTGTCATACGATCCCCGTATTTGGCTATTTCATACTACGGGGGGGGAGGCAAGAAATGTTGAGTAAAGAACTCCCGAAGACTCGAAGCCCATATGGACTGTTGATTAAAGTGGACATATGGAAAGAGATCATGCACTTCGATGGATAACCACTTCGAAAGAAAGACAGATGTGTGAAGAGAGAACTCCCGAAGCACGGGGTTCCAAAGTAAATCTCCGTCATTTAAATCAAGAGGACACCCTACAGGAGATCCTTTACTTCAGAGACTTAGCACTTCAGAGATTTTCACCTCGGAATGCCCGAAGCCTGAAGTTCCGAAGTAAATTGCAGTCGTCCAATCTCAAAGGACACACAACGTCAAATCTTCCACTTTGGGGACTTAGCGCTCCAGAGAGTTTGTGCTCCATTTTTTGTCTATTTAGCCTATTCCCTGCTATATTTTGTCCTTTTCTTAGTTTATCTAGCTTTCGTACTGATTTATTATTCCACTAGATTCTGAAATCTGATCCATCAAGTTTTCTTGCAACTTTTCATGGTGCAAAAAAATTATCTTTCCTGTAACAAGAAAAATTTGTAAGCTCTTCACTAAATAAAAACTGCTAATTGCAATTCAAATTGTTAACTTTAGCCAATCATGCATATCGTCAATACGTTGACGTTCGTGAGTGTTGGACACAATTAGGGTACAAATCTCCTGAAGGTCAAATTCAGGAAGAAGTTAATCTCCTATTACTCACTTTTATGTTTTACTTTATTGTGTTCTAAACCTTGAATTAGCCTTAAGTACTTTGGTGTTTCGACGTTCATGAGTTTTTTGAACTCAATCTTTGCCAAAACTCTGAAAGGCAATCTCACAGAGTGACATGGCATAGATGACATCATTCTTGATGACGTGTCAAGAAAAGAAAGGTGCCATGTGTCACTTGAAAATGTGTGAATCATATGACGTAAATGTCAAAAGTAAGTGCCACGTGTCAACCCAAATTAATAGACACATGTCTCATGAGTCACGAGCGGTTATCTTCAGATTTCATAAATTCAGGGTTTTCATTGTTTAGACTTGCTGGAATACCCAAAGTGCGAAGCTTCGAAGCGAACGTAAAAGACTTTCTTTAAAACTCAAGCAACTTCTACAATTCAGAGATCATTAAGACCATTTGATAAAATTAGAGTAGCTAATCGACGACAGATATCGTAAGATCCTTTTCAACAAGTGACGGATTTATCTTTAAATTTAAAAGGCGAATATCTAAGTTTCATTTTCTTTTTGGGTGAAAATTTTATTTCTAAGAGGCAAAATCTAAAGCTCAAAATATCAAAATTAAACGTGTTCCAACACTATTAATGAGTAGTCGCATTACTATATACAAAATGAATAAAATTGTTTCAGAAAGTATTTAACTACCTCAATAAAACCATAAGTCCAACACATGCCATTAAAGACTAATAAAAAGAAGGATGATCATATTGAGAGGATATTCATTCTTCCTGCCAAACATGCTAAGAACCTAGAGACAATTACAAGATATCCTTTGACAACTAATTAACGGTTGCATTCATTTCCTTATGAACATGTTGAAAGGAGGTGTTGTTAAATAGACTTTTATAATTTGAACGTTCTTGAATGTGGGACTCAACATAAAGTTTTCTACAGAATTTTAACATACGATTCAATTAATAATAACAAGAGAATCACTGTATATCTAAAACAACGTTGCATCTTTTTCTACAACAAGCATAAGACTAAAATTTAATGTCATTAAATCGATGAAATTATTTGATCCCCTACCTAGAATTTCCTTAAACTTGATAATGCGTGAATCATTTATGAATATAACTCCACCAACACCACTTACCGAAGAATCCGTTTGACCATCAAAGAATTCCCATGCCCCCATTATGTCAATAACTTCAACAACTACTAATCTATAATTATCCCTTGAGTAGCACACATGGATAGTTGGAGTATCATTTTCCTCAAACACAAATTCATTCCTTGCAAGGGGGAAAACTTTGATGTTTCTCACTACTCTATTTCCACACCATACTCTAGCTCTTTCCTCAATATGTTGACCCCTCCAAACATCAATAATACATGTATTATACCATGAACTTCTTTCCACACTTGTATAGTATGAACACATGACAACAAAAAATGATTGATCGTCTCTTCTTTTTCTTTGCATAAATTACATATATTTGGTCCTTTCCAATTCTTTTTATAATGTACATCTAAAGTTAAGACCTTATTATTAAGGGACATCCACAAAAATATGTGATATTTGAAAGGAGATTTGACTTTCCATACGACTTTCCACCACCAATTAATGTTTTCCATAACTAGATCTCGACATAAGGACTTATCAAATTTTTGGAGAGTATATACCCAAATATGGATTATTCAACTAGATCAATTCGTTCTATTCATCCTTTATTTCCACATGGCTCAATAGTGAATATTTTCAACATAAGCCTCCTATTCCCTAGCATTTTCACCAATTAACCCTATAAAATGTGGATATTTCAATTATTCTCTCAAGACCAAAGTAAGGTCTAGATTAGCCACGTAATAGAGTTTAAATAATCCTTTCTCACACAAAATATGCACTAAATTTATTGAGAGTTTATAATTTAAATTGCAGCCAACCCAAGTATCTTCACCAAATCTAAGATTGTTTCCCTTTTCAGTCTTCCACACTAATCATCTACCGGTTAAGGGAAAAGGGAATGCCACAACTTTCCAAATAATTGAAAAATTGTGAGTTTCTTCTAATGGGCCTTTTTATCAAGTTCTCGGTAGTATAAGTTTCAATGTATTTTTGGTATACCACTTTGCGCCATAAACCTTTCTCTGATATGAGCCTTCACAAACACACACGCACACACACATACACACATTGCAACCAAGGCCTTTGAAAAAAAATGACTAAGTTTTAACCCCGAACCAGCCATCTCTTCTTGAAGAATATTTTTCTTCCACTTGAATAGGGTAATTCCTCTTCTATCCTTGTCACTTAACCACAATAAATGAGAATTGATTTTTCTGATCTTTTCAAGGACACATTTTTGGATGATGTCAAGAGATATCCAATACATAGGAGTTGATTCTATCATAGAATTGACTAAGGAAAACTTTCCACCTCTTTATAACCATCTATTATACCATGACTTAAATCCCCTATCCACTTTTATATCAAATAGTCCCAATCTTTTATGTGATAATTATTTAGATTTATGTAGAAACCTAAATATTTCAACACCCTTTGAATATCGACCAACTAATGTGGAAACAACTAATATAGATATATGACATCATCCTCATTTATGCCCAAGAATGAAACAAATTACTTTCCAATGCTAATCATCATTAATGTTGGAGTATAATACAATTCCAGAATCTCCTTGAACTTCATTGATCCCATTTGGAACCATCACATAATAGAAAAATATAATCTACAAAATATAGTTGAGAAAAATATAATGGTTTCCCTACTTTTATACCCTTAAAGGAATCTAATCTCCGAGCCTCCAACAAATCCCTACTCAACCCCTAAAACACTATCAAAAAAATCAAGGGAGATAAAGGGTATCCCTACCTCAACCCCCTAATAGGCCTAGAAAAAGGAGAATATGATCAATTAATATAAACTGAAAAAGAGATAGGTGTTACATAGTTCATGAGCCATTTTACAAAGTAACATGAAATCCTAGGTGTATCAACATGAATCTCAACTAGAGCCAACTTTCCCTATCATAGGCCTTTAATAAGTCCAATTTCACCACAATCACATATAATCTCTTAGTTTTTATGGAACGAAAGAACTCCTTTGTAACCCAAATTTCTTCACAAATATGCCTTCCTTCAAGAAAACCAAACTTCTCATTAAAAATTGAAGATACTAACAACATTTTAATCCTCATAGAAATAATCTTGCAATAATATTGTAAATGTAGTTATACAAGGAAATTGGATTTAATTCCTCAAATGTAGAAGGGTTATCATATTTTGGGAATAGTGCAATAAATGTAGCATTAAATGTTTCTATAATTTTTCTAGAAACCATGTAACCTTCAATAACTTTAAGAAAATCCTCTTCAACAACATGATCAAAAACTAAGGAAGAACTCCATTGATCACCCATCTGGTCGAAGACTCTTTCTATTTTGGAAAGAGTGTAGGATCTCTTGAATCTCATCTTTTGAGACTTCTTCCTCGAACTTCCCATTTTCTTCCTCATTTATAAGGCTTCGAAAAATATTTCATCTTGAATACTTCTACAATGGAAACTCCATTGTCCTCCTTATAAATTCCTTTGAAGAGGTCAACCTCTAATTATGCAAGATCCCCAATAACCCCTCACCCCTTGAAATATTTCAAATGATGTTATCATTCCTCCTATATAGTTTGTAAACCGATGAAACTACTTAGTAGTTTCTTTCCCCTTAGAGGACCACAATTATCTACTCTTAAGCCTCCAAGAAGCCTCTTTATCATTCATTATTTTTTTCCTTTGTTCCAAGTGATTTACCTTTTTTTTAACTCCTTGCAAAAGAAACATGAAAGCTATTATAGGTACATCTCCTTCCGCTCAAATTCCATAGTCACAATCTCCTTGTCTTCTTTAAATTTCTTCTAATGTTCCTAGGATACTACTACCTACTTAACTATTTTTATGTTTTCCTCAAACTATAGATAAATTTATTCCCTCATAGACTCATCATAAGGTACCAACAAAATATTTTATCATAATAAAAAAATCCTCCTCTGACCAATTGGGATTGAATTTAAAGGGCCTCATAGGATTCCTACCAATAGAAGCTAATTCAGAGAGCACATAGAAATTATTATATTCACTCCCCTAAAAAAACCCATTGCCTTAATATTACCTTATTGTTAGTAATTTCTTTTGACACAAGGAGCCTACCTAACCTTTTTGTGATTCTCTCCTCCCCCACCTTATTATTACTCTAGGTTGACCTCAACTTTATAGGATTGATATGATACAATCCCACCACTTCAAACCTCCTAATAAAGAAATCAACCAAACTATAAACTTGATCTACAAAATGCCATATTTTAGACCTTCCTAGAGATAAATTTAGGACCCTTACTAGGGAAATATTTTCTTGACCAAGAAAATCCATAATGAAGATCTTATCCTAATAATATTATCTCCCATTATAGGGGCCATGGATGTTTATCATAGTAAATTGTTTACCCATTTCTTGGAAAAATTGTATTGATCCCAAACCTAAATAAAAACACCATATGTTAGATAAATATAAGAATATATCCCTCCACCCACTGATCAACCCCTTAGACATACCTCTATCATTCAAAACATTGAATTCCCACCCTCCTTAATAATTTTTCTAACACATGAACAATTTTAGTATCTTCCCTCGTGGAATCTTGAATAAGTAATATGTCTAGCTTATGAACATCCACAAGAATTTTTAGGGTTTTTATTTTTAGGGTACTACCCAACCCTTGACATTTCAATAAAATACAAATCATGATCCACCCTCCACCAAGGTATTATTTTCTCTAATAACCCCAAACTTCATGGATTATTTCCTATGAGACAAATATTCACACTAAGCCTTATCTTGTGCAATAGATAAATTAGATATCCTTCCTCACCCTAAACCCCTAGACTTGTTTCCTTCAATATTATAGAAACCTTCATCTATGGTCCCCTCAACATTGTTAAGGCCCTCTTTCCTAGGAATCAATATGTATTTGGGGAGATCATATATCACTAAATAAATAAAAAATTGAAACACTATAAACCTATAATTCCTACTACACCACCCAATTGAAGAAACACCATCTAACCTAGGCTCCTGCATAGATACTATTGACACCATAGTTTTGGAAATACCATGCATGCTAGCACCACAAGTTTTGTACAATGTCAATCCCAATATTCAACATGTGCCAACTAGTCTCTATTGCACTTTCACCAACCATTCTTTATTGCATGTGTTGACTTTAGTACCACACACAGACTTGTAAGAGATCATGCATTCATATCCAATCATCAAAGATCAATTGTAAAATTTGATTAGGAACCATTTTGTAACGGACTGATTGGTCATGCTTGAGGTTGTTAGAGAGATGTAATATTTTCTATCATTATCATTCTTATGGAAAGATAAAAGGAATGAAGGCGAACTAGATGGAGATTTAGCTATTGTTTTTATTGGTCTATGTTGGTTGATGTTAGCCTAGTTTCTTGCTAATGATGCAATCTTCCTTATGTAATGCCACATGAGAGAGAAATTGAATCCAGATCTGATTTTTTGGTCTCTGGTTTGAGTTTGAATGAGTCTTTGAGAAGGATACGGCCAATTATATATATATATATATATATGCGGATAATTCATGAAAATAATGACATCCAAAGTGGTACTTCTTGTAATGAGCTCCATCATGGATGAATGCTTGTTGTATATGTTAGAATTTAGTTTACATATAGGAATGTTGATGTGAATGGGTAGGATCTAATATACAATTCTAGGATATGTGTTTTATGTTTACAATATTCCTTCATGTAATGTGTAATTATTTGGTCTCTATGATTCTCATGAGAATCTCAAGTGAGACCTTATTTAGTTTTTGAATATTATATATGCCAACATGATGGAGTATTTTTTGGTAATGTATTTTGAACCCAGGTTCTGAAAACCCATGCGAAAATATGCAACCATATTCCCAATAAGAAACTAATAATGTTCTTTCACAATATTAAACCCCCCAATAGGTAACCCTCACCCTTATTAACCATAGATTCCAAATCCACTAATTTACAAGAACCTAGATCTAAACCTTTTTTAAAAGGAGAATATAATTTTAAAAGAGAAATACCTTTATTATACTTATCGATATCTTCATAAGATTGGATAAAGAAAAATTGACTATTAATTATGGACTCTATCTACTTCAATGGCTCCACCTCGATCTCTAGAGAATATGAAATTACATTTTCATCAGTAACCCCCAAATATCGAGCTTCCTCAACTCTACCAATAAACCTCCAACAAGTTCTTTCTCCATAATAGTATTTTAAGAGATGGATACATCTACCTTTAGTTATCCCTTCAATAACTTGCTAGATACTATCTCATTTCACACAAAATTATCCTTTATAATCCACACCCTTTTTCAAAAAGAAAAATCAAAGTCAAAATCAAAATGTCCATAATGATAGTGTCTCACACATCTAAAATGGATCCCAATATAGTCCAATAGTTGCGTAAAATATTTCCTCCCCTTCTATATTGTTATCTTGACTGCTAGAACTTCCCTAAGGTTTATTCCAACTAAAATATTTTCCACAATCATTCTACCTAAATTAAGGAATCATATATCCAGCTCAATTAACCTTCCCAAATAATCCCCCATTTCATTAATAACCTCCAACAAACAAAACTCAAGAGGTAATTCTACTAATTTTACCCATAAAGGTTTAAAATCCAACCTTTCAGAATAAGGATCAAGAAAATGTGTCCACTATTTCAAGAACAAATGAAAGGTATCCCATTTCCAATATTTTACCAAAACCTTATTAGATTCCTCTACAAAATAAAATATAAAAATCATCTAACCTCAATCAAGGATATAAAGCTTTGGCATGTACTCAAAAAATGAATCCCAAGTTAATAGGAATATTTAATGTGCCTATAACATAGACCACATTCACCCTCGTGTTCCTCAACCTTAGGCTCAACCCATATCTGAAATCCTTTATGTGGATCTAGAGAGTAGTCTGCGTCATTAATATCCATCACTACAAAACCCTAACTAGCCATAAAATCATCAAAACACACACACACACACACACACACACACACATATATAGAGAGAGAGAGACCAATTTCTCTCAATAAACGTTCATCACACACACATACACATATAAAGAGGTGTGTGTTAAAAAATTTTGCTTTTCATCCACAAAAAAATTACAAACAAAAATGGCAAAAAACATTACAATATATTCCATATTGAATCATTGCATGCACCTCTAAGTGCAATAATTCCTTCAATATTCTTTAACCTCTTAGTGAATTAAACCTTCTTAAACATCTATGCATAAACCATATACTATATTCTATATATTCCCTTTTTTAAAAGAGAATGGTAACCATTCTCATATATATAATTTAGGATTTGAAAAGGAAAAGGGAATCTAATATTTACCTATGTGAGGTTCCACATTCCCTAACCTAATAAGCATCACAATTGTTTCTTGCAAGTCCATAAGGAGATGAAATTAAACTTATATATAATATTCTTTTTAATTAAAATTAAATAACATTTTTTTTAATTTCTCCTTATAGAACGTGAAAGTACAGGGAGTCCCCATGATTTATTAACAAACTCATTGCTAAGTAGAATAATTTCTTTTTAAAAGTACAAAAATGTCTATGTAATAGATACTGAAATTCTAAAAAAAATGTTTTTCATCTTCCATTTTCTTTGTATCACAAGATTACATATCATTTCTTCCAATGGTGTTTTAAGTCTTGTCCAATGCATAATTTCACTATGAATCTTATGAGCATTCACTATTGTTTTAGCAATGTTAATTTTCTTCTTTAAGCTAGCTATAATAGAAAGAAAAAAAATGATATTTTAATTTTGGTTTAATGATATCTTTATAATACATTAACTTTATCGTATTCTCTATTTATTCATTGATAGAATGTACCCAACCACCTATGTACACTATTTGGGAAGTGAGGCACTCCGAAATCCTCCCAACCATAGTGAAATTTAATCTCTAATACTACTCCATATTCTACCCAACATGCTAGGGACCTAACCCCTCATGTAGGTAGAATAATATATTTCCATGTAATAAAGGTCAATATTAATAAGGCCCAACAATAAGGAAGAATAAGTCAAACGTAATAAGACCTAATAGAAGCTTCCGCTTCTAGAAGGATTTTCCTCTAGATTTTTCTTTTGGATAGACATATTTAGTATAAATAGGAGTAGAGGGTGTGAGAAGTTTTGTCTTGGATATTATTGTAATAGATCTCTTCTCTGCTGGAGGTTTCCCCCTTGAAGAGGCAAGTGAATATTTCTCGCAGTAATCAAAGTGCTCTTTCTAGTGTTTTTCCGATATTATTCTTGTATTATTGTGGTATTGTTTTGGTTATATCATTGTTTATATGCCATTTCTAGCTAATTATTTATGTTCTGCATACTATTTTATATTTGGAATATTACAAGTGGTATCAGAGCACCTTCCTCGGTAGAAAATTGTGGGTTAAATTTTTTTCAGGGTAGAGACGTATTACGACATCTTAAAGCTACATATATATGGCGTTACACACATAATCCCACGGTCGGGGATGCATACACGCATGAAATACAAGTGGTACTTAAGTGCACATCTATTGGCCACCCTTTTAACCCATGTTGGTACCCCTTCGAGTGTTAGCGCATCAGATAACACATGTATATGGATCGACCTAGATCTACTGAAGCCCTCCATAGATAAATCGATCGGCTGCCTGACTGCTATAGTGCCACCAAGAACAACACTTGGAAATATACTCTCTAGTACCTGGGTAGTCGGGTAGTACGGTTAAGGGCATGGTCTAGCCTCCTTATTTGGTGCCCTGAAATATTGAGCCGAGTACTACCGTTGGACCTCACACGTATATCAGAGAGCTATAGCATAGGGAAAACCCTTTTTTGTAGAACCCTTGAATACCCCAACCCTTGGGATGGAAATAAAAATAGAACATATAAGATCTATTTGTGGGCAACTGTGTCTCCTACATTCGGGTTGTGAAATTACTACACATTTATTCTTGTTAAGCATTTTGAAATTTCATCACGGTAGTATTCTTCAAATTGGAGTATAACTTTGCATGAGTAAAAAAAAAGTCTAGATCTTGTTGGAACCATTATTTGAGACCTATCTCATTGGATTCCTCTCTTTCCCTTTATCACAGTCATACCTATCATTTTTCAAAAAAAATTGTTTTCTTGTGGACCTGACCCCCTTCAAACACCCATATTTGGGCTTTACCCCATTGAATTCCACTCGTCACCCTGAACGTTGTGATACACTTCACCCATAAACCATTTTATTTTTGGTCCCACCTGTCCCTTTTCATGTTCCCTCTTCATCATGGCCCACACTTGTAGTCAATAATTGGAAGCTCGCTTCAATTCCTTGCACTCTAATTTCACAGAAACCCAACAAGAAGTGAGACAACTTAGTGCCAATGTTTCCACCATCAATAAAAACATGCATTCCTCCATCGATGCCAAAATGGAGGACTTCAAACAAGACCTCGCTACCCAGATTGAATCCTTCAATACCCATTTTGTCTCCTTCACTACGATGATTTGCGCCACGCTGCATATCCCTAAATATCTTCCCTCATCTAACCCACCTTTTCAAACCGAAGGTGAAACATCCTCTCATTCCTAGAATTTTCATCCCCATCACTTTCAACGTGACCTACGCCTTCCATGTGTGTATGTGACCAAATTTCATGGATCAAATCCCACTGGTTGGGCAACTCAAATGGAACATTATTTCTCTTTGTATGGAATTACAGATGAGTTTTCCAAACTCCAGTATGGTGTTCTCCATCTAGATCAAGAACGTTGGCAATGGTGGTAATGGAGAAAAATTCTCGCCAAGGGTATGTGGCTTGGACACACTTTGTGTCATAGATTTATGAATTCTTTGACACTGACACCAACCATTTAGTTTGTTTGATAAAGTTGAAACAATCTACCACAATGGAAGACTTTATAGCCTCTTTTGAGCGATTGGATTTCCATATAGAGGGCATGTCATATAATTTTTTCTGAGAATGTTTTATCAGTGGCCTCAAGGATGAGATTCGTGCCCATGTCCTCATGGCTCAACCTCAGAGTTGTGTGGACTCTACTAAAATATCTAACGAAGCACAACATGTTATCTCTTCTCAAAACCGAAAAATCCTCCTTTATTTCTTGCACTAAACCAATCACTCCCAATCCTCCTTCTACTCCACTAAAGATCCATAAATTGACCAGGGCATAAATGGTTAAACGGGAACTCAAAGGAATTTGTTATAATTGTGATGACAAATATTTTCTTAGGAACAAGGTTAAGGAAACAAATCTTTTTATGGCCATCTCGGAGGATGTTTCAGAAGATGATGTTGAGGCTCCCCTTGTGGTCATGTCACTTGAACCCACTAACATGACCCCTCCCTCCAACCCTCCAAAATTTTAACCGGTCATTTCTATAAATGATCTCACTAGATTCTTTTCTCCCCAAACCCTCAATCTAATTGGTTACATTAAGCACAGGAAGGTCATCATTCTTGTTGATAGTGGCAGCACCCATAATTTTATTCATCGTTTCATTCCCCAAGAAACTAATTTCTATATTTGTGTCATCAATAATTTTCAAATCATGATTGTTAATGGAGGGTCCATGAAATGTGGAGGGCATTGTGAACATGTGCATCTCCAAATTGGTCAGTACCACATGAAATCTCATGTGTTTTCTATTAACATGGGTGATTGTGACATTGTGTTGGGTGCCGAATGGATAAGGAATTTCGGTCCCATTCTCATGGATTTTAAGGAATTAACCATGCAATTCAACCAGGAGGGCCAACAATATAAGTTTGAAGGAATAATTGTTGGTTCCCCAGAGATCATCAGTTTCCATTGCATGGAAAAGATGCTCAAAAAAGGTCATTCTAGAATTTTTTCACAACTCCATGTGATTCAAGCCACTGAGACACCCTCTATGCTGCAGGACCTCCAATCCATCCTCTCTAAACATAAAGTGGTTTTTTTCACTCCCCAGGGACTCCCTCTTTCCCATGGTGTTCATGATCATTCCTTTCCCCTTGTCCTGGACAACCTTCCTCTAAATATACATCCCTATCATCATCCATTTTCCCAAAAAAATGAAATTGAGAAAATTGTTCAAGAATTGCTCAACACATGTGTTATCTATCCTAGTACGAGCCCCTACTCTTCTCCTGTGTTCATGGTCCATAAGAAAGAAGGTTCTTGGTGCACATGTCCTGAATTTCGCACCCTCAACAAACTCACCATTAAAGAAAAATTTCCCATTCCTGTCATTGATGACCTCTTGGATGAATTGAGTGGTGCCCAGTTCTTTACTAAACTAGATCTTCGTTCTGGCTACCACTAGATACGTATGAACAAGGCAAAAATTCCTAAGACTTCATTTACAACTCATGAGGGCTACTATGCATTTTTGGTCATGCCCTTTGGCTTGTGTAATGCTCCCTCCACTTTCCAAAGCCTCATGAATCATGTCTTTCATCATTTTCTTCGTCATTTTGTCTTAGTTTTCTTTGATGATATCCTCATCTATAGTAAAACCTGGACAACCCATCTTGCTCAAGCGGATCGAGTTCTCCATCTACTCTCTCAGCACCAATGTTTCCTTAAATAATATAAATGTGCTTTTGGTGCCTTAGAAGTCGAGTACTTGGGTCATCTTATGGGCAAGGTTGGTGTAAGGGTGGATCCTAAAAAGATTGAAGCTATGAAAGATTTTCCTCACCCAAAGACTCTCAAAATATTGCGTGGATTTCTAGTTTTAACAGGTTATTATCGAAATTTTGTTAAGAATTATAGAAAGATTGAAGAACCTCTCATTGCTCTCCTTAAAAATAATTATCTCACTTGGACTCCTGTAGCTGCTTAAGCCTTTCAAACCTTGAAGATGGACACGCGCACCACTCCAGTACTAGCCCTTCCTAATTTAAGAAATACCTTTGACCCGGAATGTGATGCTTCTTGGAAAGGAATTGGAGCATTTTTTATGCAATAGGGTCAAACTTTGGCCTTTACCAACAAACAACTGTCAGAGCGAAATTTGGGCAAATCAATCTATGAAAATGAAAAGTTGGGTATTTTGCATGCCGTGGATATTTGGCGCCCTTATCTATTGGGGAAGCACTTCCAAATTAATAAATATCATCAAAGCCTCAAGTATTTTATGGAACAATTCATTTCCTCACCAAAGAAACAAAAATGGGTGACTAAGCTATTTGGATATGATTATGAGATCATTTACAAGAAAAGAAAAGAAAATGTGGTTGTTGTTGCTCTTTCCAGAAAATATGAAGATTAAGAGTGTAATGAAAATCTGTAAAATTATAAGAAGCCTCTTTTAAAAGTCCTTTATTCTAATCTAGAGCTTCTTGACAGGATAAAGACATCCGAGTGGGTTAAATGGCAACCCTGTCGAGGCT
>JZKD02S1772299.1:23344-40044 GCA_000966675.3 Picea glauca
ATCTTCCATAACTGGTAGTTTTGGCCATTAAATTTCTCGACCCTAAACTTTCCATCTTCCGACATTGCTCCCACTCGAACTAGGAACCCTCTTTTCTTGTGAGTTACCTTTCGCTTTGATACCAGTTGTTATAAAAATAGGACCATGGAGAAATAAAATAAAAACAAATGCAGAAACAAAACACAGAAGATAAACAATACAATAGAGACACAGATTTACGTGGTTCACCCAGTGTGGGCTACGTCCACTAGAGAAACTGTCAGGTCCTTCCTTTATTATCTCTACCATTAGATATGCGACCTTATAATGAACGGTCTATATTTACAATGAAATTACAATATACATTTACAAGGCAATTTTTCCTTCAAGGGCTTTGCCCCCGAACCCCCGCTGGGGGCCCGCTTTCCCCCAGACCCCCTAGCCGGGGGGATAGACCCACAGACCCCATAGAGGGGCTACCCCCCTCTGCACTGGCCCGTGTGGAAGAGTGTACACACTTCTGGGGTGTAAATACTTCATGGGGTATAAACATGATTGAAAGTAAAAGACCTCTGAATCAGGAAGATAATTAGGCTCCACAACCAACAAATAATGTATTTCCATGTAATAAAGGTCAATATTAATAAGCCCTAGAAATAAGGAAGAATAAGTCAAATGTAATAATATCTAATAGAAGATTCTACTTCTAGAAGGATCTTCTTCTAGATTGTTCTTTTAGATAGACATATTTAGTATAAATAGGAG
Source organism: Picea glauca (assembly GCA_000966675.3). Taxonomy (NCBI): domain Eukaryota; kingdom Viridiplantae; phylum Streptophyta; class Pinopsida; order Pinales; family Pinaceae; genus Picea; species Picea glauca. Next base: position 24,089 of record JZKD02S1772299.1, read on the forward strand.
TAGAGGGTATGGGAAGTTTTGTCTTGGATATTATTGTAATAGAGCTCTACTCTATTGGAGGTTTCCCCCTCGAAGAGGCAATTGAACATTGCTCTCAATAATCAAAGTTCTCTTTCTGGTGTTATTCCAGTATTATTCTGGTATTATTGTGTTATTGTTCTGGTTATATCATTGTTTATCTTCCATTTCTAGCTAATTATTTATGTTCTAGATATTATTTTATATTTGGAATATTACACAACCATCTACTAGGATGAAATTCACATCTTATAGCTATGATATCATAATATGCATTATCCTATTATTAACTAATTAATGCATGTAAGAATGATAATACATACTCACACAATCACAATGAAACATCCAATGGACAATGACACCATAATTAGAATGCAAGCTTAAACATGCAAAATAGTATAAGATTGAATTCATAACATAATAACATTAACTCACATAATTACAATTAAATCATATAACTTATCTTTCTAGGGTTTTAATCACCAACTCGTTGTAGATAAAGGGAATTCCACTCAACAATAGATTTACCATTACACTTAGTCTCTCAAAAACGAGCCACCCATGAGACGAGGCTATGAATCTAGAATGATGAATTCTACGATGACTATCTGTAATCTTCTCAGATAGCCCAATTCCTGGTATTTATAGAACTTGTTCTTTCTTACAACTATCCCAATTCCACCATCTCTTTTTCTCCTTAAGACTATGCAACCCAAGTAATGGGATCCCCTTCTCTGCCACATAGTCCCTTGGGCTATCCCACTTTCCTTCAGGGATCCAGCACAGTTTGGACAAGAAATATTGTTGTTGAGGACTCCAGGGATACTCCAATTTAAGTTAGTTTTCCCCATGAAAACCATTTCCCTCTTGTTACTGCCAAAATGATCACCCTTGTAATATATTCACTTGTGATGCTAAGGAGGTAATCACACTTGGGAAATGCACCACTGTCATCTCAATATTTTTTCCCTTCACTTTATCCCATATCCTAGAAGCCATGGTGGTTATCCCAATATAAGTGAAGTAAACCTATCAAATAAGTCGTTGTCCTACAAAATATCCACTTCAACAAACAACACATCGATATATAGTTAGATATACTAGTGCCCAACAAGTGATAAGATTCCTTAAATAATATTCAATAAAATATAAGAGAATTAACCACCCCAATATAATGATGGTTAGGAGATAATTATTACATGCTTAGTTTGAAATAAGATATAACTCTCACACTAAATACAAACTAGCACTGACAAATTACAAATTTAATCAATATGTAATCATGACCTTTGCATAAACTTGTAAGAATGGATGGTGATTTCCCTTAGGGTTTCACGAAGAGAATCTATAAATAAAAGATAAATTCAATTAACAACTAGGGGATAAATTTCACAACTAGATATGTTATATAATCTTGGAAAACAATCTATAAATGAAGTATAGACTAGGAGAGGGTTGGAATACACATGTAAAGAACCAAACCCTAGACTTTAGGGTTCCACCAAATCTGATTTCTAATGCTGAAAATTAATTTACAAATTTGAAGAACTCCTTAAATCATACCACAAAATGTTAGAACAATCCTCTATGCACAATGAGGGACATCCAATTTTCCTTCTTAGGGTTCAAGATAAACAATGAACAACAAACCCTTAGACAAGATGTCTAGAAAGCAATATATAAAACTAATCATTAACTAGACACTAAATTTTTATGTTTTTGTTTTTTTTATGTTTATTTTTTTATTTTTTTTGTATTTTTGTATTTTATAAAGAAAGAAAGAAATTTGTTTTTATTTTATAATTTTGGTGGTTGTTTTTTGGGATTTATACTTAGTGCCTTGTATCCAGTTATGAATTTCTAGGGTCAAGATGTATGCCTCTCTAAGAATTGGTTATCAAAATGGATTAGAATGAGATACTAGAACCTTAAGGAAAAATAACCTCTTGTTTAATCAAGACAAGTCATGAAAAACAAGGCCCTAGATGAAGGGTTTCCCGAAGGGAATGTCCTTCACCAACAAGATCGACTATAAATTGAATATAATTCTTAAAAAAAATTCCAAGAAACCAAGAGGGAAAAAAAAACAATGGATTAAGTACTTGCCCAACTTAACAAGGGAAGAAGGAATGAACAAACCCTAAAACATCTCCTCTTCAAGTAGTTAAGTAACTCCTTAACTAGATTGATCTTTCTAGATTTATATTATATTTTAACATTCACAATAATATCTTTGATGAACCAAGAAAAATAACCAAGAAAGAGAGAGCTCCAAGAATTGACACCAAAAACTCCAAGAAAGATCGTCTATTAATTTTTTTGTAAAATGATCTCCAACAATTCACAACGATTTGGAATGAGAGGAGAGCCTTTATTTATGCTACTCTTGATGATTCCTTGAGACAATTATGTCATGTCTCCATTTTCCAGTTCCCCGGTTTTGTAGTAGAGGGGAATCCCATGGCTTATCAGTGGAGGAATAGGAGTGAAAAATGGGGTCATTTAATGTCACTTAGTTAGGATATATTATATTATTAAAGTGACATTTAGAGAATGTAAAGTAACGTTAGATTAATAATTTACTTAATTATTATTAAAGTGACTTTTAATCCTAAAGTGAGAATTGAAGGGAAAATAAGGGCTATATTTTATTTAGTCAAAAAGGGGAAAGTTCTAGAAGATTGATTTAGTCAAAAAAGGGGAAACTTATAGAAGGTGTGGAGTAAGGATATAGAAGGGGTTGGAAAAACTATAAAATAAGGGTAACCCCTCACTTTTGATTATGATGATTTGATATATTATTGAGTGTTGTTGTAGCCAATGTTTTCGTTGGGATTTTGGGCAAAACCCTTCCACTATTGGTTTGGTTTTGGTGGTGTAATATCCACCCTAGATATACAAGAGGGGAATCCATCCAATATTTCCATTGGATCTAGACAAGAACGAGGAGGATCCATACAAGGTCTTCATTGGAGCATCACTTGGAATTTTGGCCTACTTTTGGAGGGGTTATAAAGTGCCTAGGAGGTTTACAAATTGTTTTGGACAGTATCGAGCGTAGACATTCACAAATATCATAAGGGTTTCATAGAACCAAGTTGAAGGCACCCTGTGGGTTGAGCTAGGGTTGTCCTGCAAGGCCCCACGAGACACCCCACAGGCATCACATGAGGACCCCTATAAATTGGGGTTTGTGGATAATTACATCTGTAGAGGCTTTTTGAGGAGTTGAAGGACCACTTGCAGAGTAGACGTCGCTAGAGAAGATAAGTGTAGGGTATGGAGAACCTTGGGATTCATCGATTGGCATCATTCTAGGTTTCTTGTGTTGTTTTTTAGTAGATTGTGATGCTTCTTGACAACCATTAGCTTGTGTGCTTAGCCATATTCTGCAACTGTTATTACAACAAATATTTATCATTTTACTGATTTTTGGGAGTTTCCATCCATAATAAGATGCCATGTTTATTTTCTCTAAATCTTGTGTAATGGATGTTTGTTATATGTTTGACAATATCCCTCATTGAGTAAACTATTTTATAAGAGGTTAACAACACATTAACTTAATAAGTAACAATAATGTGGGGAAGAAACATAATATCTCCACCCAACCTAGTTGAGGACATTACAGTGGTATCATAGTTGGTAATATTTCCATCCTGTGAGTGTATGGAAATATGAATACAATTCAGGAATACATAGCAGAATATAAGAAGAGACGAGCACCATTGTTGAGGCATCCTATGCTTTGGGAGTTATATGCAGAGCGCATGGATTACCGTGACAAGTATGAGAAGCTTGATAAGGAATCCCATGACGTTCTATCATTAGAGGATTACATCTACATCAAGAGTGGGAAGGAGCTTAGATATTGGACCAAGACACAAGGCATAGGGAAGAAATCAAAATGAGATAATCTTGAAGAACATATGGAGGAGCATGCATCTAGCCATGAGGATAATGTATGCATAGAGGAAAACCAAATAGTATCCTATGAGACATCATTTGAATTGACCAATGAGACAAGTGATGCTAGCATGTTGGATGGGTATACCTCTGATGAATCAACATAAGATGTGGATGAAACACCAAATGATGACCATATGTTCCAATCAGTTGATGTTGGGGATCCAACATATTTCACTATGCATGATGATTATGATGGGCCTAGTCTAAGTGTGATAGCACCTATGCTTCATGAGGATCCAACACCATATGATTTTGATGATGAGGAGGACGTCGTTGTACCTTGACAGAGTTTGGAGGACCAATTATTGGTCAAGGAGGAGAAGATTGTTCAGGTGTTGAAAAGGGAAGATGGTACTTATAGATTTATTGAATATTTTATGTGGAAATATCAGTGGAGGAGAGACAAAAAAGAGTCATAGATGGGAAAACTAGTGCTCAATTACGCATCATCAAAGAATCACTAGAGTATATGGAATATGATTACTTGTAGTTGTTCATGTATAGGGACCTTTCTCTTAAGTTCATTGAAGACAAGGAGAGAGAGATTGAGGAGCTTTGTTACCATCTTAGTTTGGATATATATTCATCATTAATAGTTATAGAGACTTCATCACCTTTGGTAGTAATGACACATGATGGCATAAGTGGCACTCATTATTTGAGGGAGGAGCTTCTTATGACAATTCCACTTAAGGAGCATTTAGGGTTGCATGTGTATGAGGAAAGTTGCGATACACAGGTTTTTGACCTTGCGCATGTCTTTCACTGCAGGGATCATGAACCATTTATTTGGGATCAAAGCTTAGCTACAAAGATAATAGTCAAGAAAATTCCTTGTGGACCAGCCAACAAGGAAGTATATGCACCAATTGATTGGGGTATTGAGTATCAGACATATGTCGATACATCATTGTGGGATACAAGTTCAGTTGATATTTGTAGAGTGATTAATAGAGTGGTACATCTAGGATACAAGGTGGTACATGATGATACAGTGGTGTGTAGTGGTATATAGTATTATACAGTGGTGTACGATTGTATGTAGTGGGTTTTGGGACATTTCCCTTAGGGAGACAACCAGAAAAAGTCTTCAGACATATCATTGAGTTTGGATCAGCCAAAATCGATGAGTGGATGGACGAGCTTCAGGGAGAGGAATATTCCTTGGAGATTGATATTCTATTGGGATATCACCATAGAAAGGATATATAGTATTATACCCTCAAGATCTCTCTTAGATGTTACTTTTATTCCTTGGTCATACCATTGGTGTTGACCAAAGTACCTCACAGTTTCTAGTCTTGCAGGTAGTGGTAGTGGTATCTAGTGCTATTTTCTTATTCTAGTATTATATTCATCAAGACATGGAGGATTCACATGATTCATTTTGGTGAAGCAAGAATGATTATAGCCATCTCAGCGTTATTTTATTTGAACTATGTGTTTAGAGAATAAGAGGATATTGATATGGAATTGGGTTAGTTCACAGAGATTCCATTTGATAGAGTGGTGGATGACATTATCCACTACAAAGGTTGAACACTTGTATCCCCTAGGCCCCCACTTAAAGAGATGATCATGGGGGATATATGAGATCCACCTTCGACAGGGTATGGGGAACCGCAGGTGATAGGGATACTTTCAAGGGAGGTATTTAGACTCCACAGATTACTCGGGTACATTTATGATGATTGATATAGAATATTTCCTAGTGCAGTTTGGTAGGATCCGAATAGATAAACAAGAACAAGGATTCTACCAGATGATGGGATACTAGGTACTTAGCTCATTTTGACTCCAATGGTTACCATTATGATGCAACACCAGTAGAAATTTATTAGGACTGGTGGACATCCTATTTGGTGGTGGGATTCAAGAATCCATATGAGTGATGGATTGATTCAAATGATGGTTGATAGAGCCATGAAAATGATTGGTCCTCTTTATTTTTTGGATGACAATAGGGGGGAGGTTGAGAATTACTCTATAGGGAAGAACATACTTGTGGACAACTATGAATTTGCAAGATTAGACTTCAATGAGACACTTACACATGAGAGAATTCAGGATGGTGGCTTTAGTCCCTTCAGGGAGATTAGCTTGGGTTTTCTGGAGAGGAGGATGCATACTGGGCATGTTGGTTCAAAAATGATGATTAGAGTGGTGCAGTGTCAACATGGTGGCATATTTCTAGGATTAGTTTGGGACCTAGATCACATTGTTTGAAAGTTCAGTCACTATTAGAGAGGAGAGCATCGGCCCTGAATTTATGAATTTTACTTTTGTGAGGCTTAGGAGTGGTTTCTTAGAGGAGTGGTATTCCGAGGATTTTACCTATTTTACACAAATTATTATTTTTTGGATTATCAACAATAATCAGGTGGATTCTTGTATTAGCACCTTACAGATCAATGTTATGTGTTTTACATCATACAGGCTAGTGTAGGATCCTGGTGACTTTACCATCTACAAGGTTCTTGTGTTCACATGGATGGAATTGGGAGATGATATGTTGGAAGATTGTTTGGGAGATACTTAGAATATTGCAGGGGACATGAGGTACTAGAGTATTGGGGATTTTCCCTTTGGTACTTAGAGACTAGGTTTAGTGGTTTCCCTATTAGTTTTGATAGAACATTGGTCATGTTTGATCACTTTTGGGACTTTGATAGGCTAGTTGAAGATGGAGTGCCCAGGAAGATCCGAGATCACGGGATATCACTTGTTTTGCGGGCTTTTTGGGTTATTAGGTTTATGTAATGGGTATGGGATGTCGGACCATGGGTTTACGCATGTTTAGGCCTTATTGTAAATGTATAAATAGATAGCTAAGCGATGTAAGAAGGTGTGAAAGTGTTAGCTATATGAAAATACTTGTATTTGGATTATTGCAAGAGAATGTAAGTTTCTTTGTGCACAGACATTGTATGTAAGGCTTAGTGCTATTGAGGATTTGGCTTTGTGCCTTGACCCGATTTTGGGGAAGGTGGATCTGGCGCGTTGTGCGCATATCACCTATCCTTTGCGAAGTTGGCTCTGTGGATTTGTGCACAGGATTAGAGGAACGTAAGAAGCTTGAAGACTAATAAAGAATAAGAATAAGTTGGTGGACGTAGCCCCACACTGGGGTGAACCACGTATATCCTGTGTTGATGTGCTTTCTGTGATGTTGACGATGTTGTTTATATGCTTACTTTCTTAGTGTTGTGATTATAACATATAAATGTGTCTGTTGTTGTTTCTTAGTTCTTAATGATGTGAATGAATGCTAGATATGAGTTGATTCTATGTGCTAAATGATTGGATGTGCTTAATCTTGATTATTATTGCACTGATCGGTAATAAGGGTTTAACCTGCGATGTGAATAAGGTTAATAACTAATGCATGTTATTGGATAAGTGATCTATCAAGTATTGTAATCATAGATCTGTGTTCTAGCCTAGTTGTAGACATCTGAGTCCTGCAACCCCCCTTGCCTCTACCTCAGGTGAGACTTCATCTTCTTCGCATGTGTTGCTGAAAGAGTCGGTAGTTAGGGTTTTGTTGGTGCATTGTTGAAGCATTGAAGCATGGGTCTGCCCCTGTTCTCTGAATGATTCAATGGTGTGTTTCATCTATAGGTAATAGGCATGGAACACCATGTTCGATTTCCACTGATTCGCCATATCGATCGTGTACCAAAAGGTGGAGAACCTTGTGGCCAACAACTCTGATGGCTCAACTTCGGGAAATGACGCTCCCTCTAGCATCTGCCAAGAGACAAATGTAATTAAAATCAGTAACCAACTAAAATTAAACACATATCCTTAGTCCTACACTTCACGATAGTCCTTATCCAACTCGTTGATGAGGTAACTTGCCCAGTTCATCTGCATTCCTTCGACACACTTCCCTGGGAGGTCCACTATGAAACTTGTGACTTGTGTCGGCCTATTCTTTATGAAAATTTTTCCCACTATAATATGGAAAGATAGGAACACTGCACCATCATGGATCAAGGCTACCTTGTAGCCTCACTTTCCCTTCTCTATATCTCCATAGTATTATTTTATATGCTGGGCTAGGGCGCGATTTGCAGCCTTCCCTGGGTAGAATTGTTGAGGGTCCGGTCCCTGCATGATTAGTCTTGTGATGAGGTGGATCACCACTCGATCCATAGTGACATGCCTATCAAGACACATATACCCTCCATGGTAGCATGACAAGAGGAGTTTAACACAAGCATTAACCTCTTGATGTCGGCTAAAGTGGAGGATCTTCATCACGTTTAATATCGAGGAGCACATGAGCTCCTTAATCCATGGTTAGGAGACAATCTTGGGCTTCTTCCTAGTCATATTCATCAGGTACCTATGTGGTGTGAGCATCACATAGTTCTTCCAATCTTTGAGGTAGAATTCACTGATCTTAAGAGCTGGGATTAGTCCCAACCGGGGTCCAACTGCGCATATCCCCTTCGGGAGGTATAGAGTGATCAACGTGTATTCGAAATCATGCAGTACATTGTCGCAGTTAACCATGCCAATCAAAGGCAGGATGTATTCCGACAAGACCAATGGTATCTTCTTCGCGTTAGCTAGATAATCACAGTGCTTCCTTCATTTATCAGCAATGTGGCCAAAACGTCATCCATTCGATGGGGATGCTTAAAATCTACCAAATGACAATGCATGTATTGCTATAGACATGACTTTATCATTCATGAGGTCTACAAGGATCTCCTCCATAGACTTCTCTACTTCTCTACGCTCGCCTGACATTCACACTTTGTAATAAAATAAATCAAGTAGGTGAATGGAAAGACAAGGTAATCAAATAGACGACGAGGTCTAGAAAACACATCGTAGTATGCAATAACTTCTCAGATAGCTCAGATATCTTGGTTCACAAAAAGTGGTCCCGACACAACGTCTGACGAGTTAAATAGGAAAGCATCGTAATGGATCCCTTCAATGGGTAAGAATACGTCCATCAATGTGCATCCATCCGTTATGGTGCAGTCTCAATAGTCCAATGGCGATATTTCCATCAATAACTGCATTTCTAGTCATTCTAGAGTGTCTTTCCAACAGTCGGGGTGCCTCCAATGGTCATATTTATTCACCATGGCGAAGTATGATTCTGCGTTGTTCTTCTATTCCAAAAAGGTTCAACTTCTACATATCTATCTCCTGTGAAGTCTTCTCTGGAACTTCCCTTAGTTTTTCTAACTTTTCTTTCTTCTTACTGAGATTTCTTGCCTTCTTTCCTATGATCTGAGTCTTTGGGTTCCTCTTTCCATTCTTATATTTACTTTCTCTTAGCCTAGTAGCCTTGCACTGTTGATGTTCTTCCAAAGGGTGCAAAGATATTACCTCTTCTCTTACTATTTCCGGGGTGGATGCACATCTTTCCTGCATGGAATTTGTTTTTAATACTTCTTGTGTTATTTCAACTTCAACATATACTTCTCTTACCCTCTATTTCTTTGACTTATCCTCTTGTTCTTGTATTAGTCGCTCTATTTTTCTAGCCATGAAGTCCCTTAATTATTATTTTTTCTGTTCTGTAACTTCCTCCTCTACTTTCCTTCTTATCTGGTCCTTCTCAATCCAAGTCTTTCCTAACAAAAGTGCAAAAGGGGTGTTGTTCTCAACAAACTTAATGAATTAAAATTATTCTTCAATCGATGTTCCATGTGAAATCATAGGCACATTAGTAATTCTTCCACATAGGGTTATCATCTTTTCTTTAAACAATCTTATCCTTCCCAGTGAAGGAACCATAGAAAGCTTTCCCAAAATTTCCCAAGTTCTTTATGGCATAATATTCACCTATGTTTCCTCATCCAAGACATAGTTTATGTCGAAGTCTCATATTCTTGTTTCTATGCACTGCTTTTCTTTCAAGATCTCTGGTAAACTAACGTTTCTATGATCATTCAGTGTTTCTTTTAGATATACTATCATAGTCTCTGATTCTTTATGGTTCTCTAACATATCCATAGTCTCTTGACCTTCTTCATAGTTTTATTGTCTCATGTTCATGTTTTCAACTTTGGCAATCATTCTAGGGAAATCCTCAACCTCATGACCAATAGATTTACAACAAAGACAAATAGGACCTACACCAGGGAATTCCTTAGCAAGATGTCCCAGTCTTCTACAATTATAACACAATGTCAAACCTATTTTTATTTTAAATGATCCCCGACCTTTCCTGTACTGCACAATGGGATCACAACGATGGACATGCAATCTGCAAACAATCTTTCTAGGTTCCTGCATCCACTTGTTAGTCCAAAAATTCTTTCTATGCATAGGAATAACATATCTTTCACTATCTCTATCGAATCTATTCAGATCCATTCTTTCTTCTAAATGTGCCCTAGTTTTCATACTAGGACACAATCTATCAAACATACCTATATTCATACTTTCAAAGAAAAAATTTCCACTTATCCTACCTTTACCAGAGCACAAAGCTTTCAGATCTTACCTCTTTTCTTCAGATCTGGCTCCTTTCTTAGCACAGAGCTTCACAATTCAAGTAGAATACTGTGCACTATAGCAGTAGATCTATGCACTGGGATTTCTATTTTCTTTAGTTACTAGTAATCACAATTTTAGTCCTGACAACAAAACCATTTTTTGGCACAGGGGAAGACCTTGGGTTCAATGCTTCAACAACACACCAACAAAACCCTAACTACCAACCCTTTCGGTAACACTTGCGAAGCAGATGAAGTCTCACCCGAGGTAGAGGCAGGGGGGTTGCAGGACTCAGATGTATACAACCAGGCTAGGACACATATCTGTAATTACAATACTTGATAGAGCACTTAGCCAATAACATGCATTAGTTATTAACCTTATTCACATCGCAGGTTAAACCCTTATTACTGATCAACGTAGTAATAATCAATATTAATCATATCCAATCATTTATCACATAACATAAACTCATATATAGCATTCATTCACATCATTAAGAACTAAGAAATAACAACATACACATTTATATGTTATAATCACAACACTAAGAAAATAAGCATATAAAAAACATCAACAACATCGCGTAAAGCATATCAACACATGATATACATGGTTCACCCCAGTGTGGGGCTACGTCCACCAACTTCTTCTTCTTCTTTATTAGTCTTCAAGATTCTTACATTCCTCTGCTCCTATGCAAAAATCCATAGAGCCAACTTCGCAAAGGATACGTGATCTACACATAGTGTGCTAGATCCACCTTCCCCAAAATCAGGTCAAGGCACACAACCAACTCCTCAATAGCACAAAGCCTTGCATACAATGTCTGTGCACAAAGAAACTTAGATTCTCTTACATTAAGCCAAATATAATTCTTTTCATAGAGATAACACTTTCACACCTTCTTACATCGCTTAGCTATCTATTTATACATTTACAATGAGGCCTATACATGATTAAACCCATGGATCGACATCCCATACCTGTTACATAAACCCTAATCATCCAAAAATCCCACAAAACGAGTGATATCCCGCAATCTCAGCTCTGCCTGGGCAGGGATGATTTTAAGGATGGAAATTTATTCTAAAATGTAGAAACCTTGGTGAATCTTACTAATCCTTCATATGCCAACTATAAATGATTGGCGATATTTTTGTACAAATATTCAAATTTCTAAGGATTTTATATAGTTTTTATAAGATTTTGGCGATTTTTAAGGTAAAATAATTTTATCCTATAGATGTTGGGAAAATCATTTTTAAAATAGCGAATCTTGTTTTTGGAAAAACCATGGAAAATTAGCCCATGAGCGAAATTTAGCCCCTAAAATCATCCATGTGCCTGGGCGCTCCATCTTTGACCAGCCTGTCGAAGTCCCAAAAGTGGTCAAACACGACCAATTTTCTCTCAAAACTTGGTTGAGGGCCAACAGGCACAGATGAAGTTGCTTACTGCAGTCAATAAGATAAAAAGATCATAGGAACAATGCGCAGTCCAGTAGCAGGTCACTACCATCCAGATAAAGGTTATGGAAGTGACACAGAGACCCCATCCGGTGCAGGACGAAGCCTGCATTCTTTTTGAAGAAGTTGAAGGACAAGGCTCATAGCTAAACCAACTCATTGCGACAGTGGAACAATGCCTGGAAGGGTCTGTCATTGAGCAAGTAATTCAGGAGTTCATCGAGCAGGAGGCTCTAGCAAAGTAGTAACTCGACACAGCTCGATATAAGCTCGAGGCCTTCAAAGCCGTTTTTCCCAGATCTGGGTGACTCGGGATGAGTCATAGGTGATTTTTGGGGGTCTGTTTCCCCTGAACCAATTTTTGAGAGAACATTGGTCGTGTTTGACCAATTTTGGGACTTCGATAGGCTGGTCGAAGATGGAGTGCCTAGGTGGAGCTGAGATCGCGGGATCTCACTCGTTTGGCAGGATTTTTGGGTTATTAAGGTTTATGTAATGGGTATGGTATGTCGTCCCATGGGTTTATCCATGTTTAGGCCTCATTGTAAATGTATAAATAGATATCTAAGCGATGTAAGAAGGTATGAAAGTGTTAGCTATGTGAAAATACTTGTATTTGGCTTAGTGAAGGAGAATGTAAGTTGATTTGTGCACATACATTGTATGTAAGGCTTTGTTCTATTGAGGCGTTGGCTCTGTGCCTTGACCTGATTTTGGGGAAGGTGGATCTAGCGTGCTGTGCATAGATCACTTGTCCTTTGCGAAGTTGGCTCTGTGGTTTTGTGCACAGGAGCAGAGGAATGTAAGAAGCTTGAAGACTAATAAATAAGAATAATAATTTGGTGGACATAGCCCCACACTGGGGTGAACCACGTATATCCTGTGTTGATTTGCTTTCTATGATGTTGTCAATGTTGTTTATATGCCTATTTTCTTAGTGTTGTGATTATAACATATAAATGCATCTGATGTTGTTTCTTAGTTCTTAATTATGTGAATGAATGCTAGATCTAAGTTGATGCTATGTGATAAATGATTGGATGTTCTTGATCTTGATTATTATTGCATTGATCGGTAATAAGGGTTTAACCTATGATGTGAATAAGGTTAACTAATGCATATTATTGGCTAAGTTCTCTATCAAGTATTGTAATCACAAATTTTTGTCCCAGCCTGGTTGTAGACATCTGAGTCCTGCAACCCCCCCTTCCTCTACCTCGGGTGAGACTTCATCTGCTTCATAGGTGTTTCCTAAAGGGTTGATAGTTAGGGTTTTGATGGTGCGTTGTTGAAGCGTTGAAACCTGGGTCTGCCCCTGTGCCAACAACTTGCCATTCGAGGAATAAGAGTGAAAATGGGGTCATTTAATGTCACTTAGTTAGGAGCTATTATATTATTAAAGTGATATTATAGAATGTAAATTAACTTTATATTAATGAGTTACTTAATTATTATTAAAGTGAATTTTAATACTGAAGTGAGAATTGGAGGAAAATAAGGGTTATATTTGATTTAGTCAAAAAGGGGAAAGTTCTAGAAGATTGATTTAGTCAAAAAAGGGGAAAATACTAGAATATGTGGAGGAAGGATCCATAAGGGTTTGGAAAAGTATAAAATAAGGGTAACCCATCACTTATGATTATGATGATTTGATATCTTATTGAGTTCTCTTGTAGCCAACATTTTCATTAGGGTTTTGGTAAAAGCCCTTCCACTACTAGTTTGGTTTCAATGGTGCAATATCCACCCTATATAAACAAGAGTGGAATCCATCTAGGATTTCCATTGGATATAGAAAAGAAGGAGGAGGATCCATATAACATATTCATTATAGTTTCACTTGGGAGTTTGGACTATTTTTGGAGGGGTACCGAAGTGCACAGGAGGTTTATGGAGTTTTCTGGATAGTTTTGAGAACATACATCTACAGATCTTAGGAGAGTTTCATAGAATCATGTTGAAGGAACCCGATCATGTTGATATATGGTTGTTCCGCAAGGCCTTGCAATACACTCCACAGACATCACATGCGGACCTATGCAAATTGGGGTTTGTAGTAGATCAGATCGGTGGAGGTGTTATGAGGAGTTGGAGGATCTCTTAGAGAGTAGACGTCACTAGTGTAGAAAATTTTAGGGTCTGAAGGGCCTTCAACTTCATCTATTGGCATCATTATAAGTTTCTTTTGTTGTTTTTGTAGTATATTGCGATGCTTCCTCGAAGCCATTAGCTTGTGTGTTTAGCCATATTCTGCAGTTATTATTACAACCAATAGTTATCATTGTATTGATTTTTGGTATTTTCCATCCATAATAATATGTCTTGGTTATCTTCTCTAAATCTTGTGTCATGAATGTTTTCTATCTGTTTGAAAATATTCCTTGTTGAGTAAATTGTCTTATAAGAGGTTAAGAACACATTAACTTAAGAAGTAACAATAATGGTAGAAACATAATATCCCCACCCAACCTAGTTGGGGACATTACACATTATTTGGAGGCCTCAAAATAAGCTAGGGTAGTCTCCCAAGAAATCAAGGCTCCAAATTTCTTCTCCTCCAAGTGGAATGACCTCATGAAAACATGGAGAATGACCTCTAATGTGGACAACCTCCTCATAATGTGCTCAAGGAATCATCAAGAGTAGTCTCCAAGTCAATAAAAGGCCCTCCAATCAAGAAAAATTGCTCCACAAAGTAAGGAAGATCAATATCCAAGTCAAATCATCAACCTAATCACCCACATGACCGCCATAAACCCCACATATGTGGGTTAGTCCTCAAATACTATGGACAACACCTCGAAAAAAATGGTGAAAGAAGAACAATATTATAGGATCTCCATTGTGGCATGTGTAGAGAATGTCCATGTGTGCAAAAGTATCTCAAATGTGCCTTAGGATATGTGTACTAGCTCCAAGAATATGACACTTCCTTAGGAGACATGAAACTGAGTGAACATATGAAAAATCATCTCTGATAGTATATGTCCAAAGTGAGAATAATACATAAGACAAGAATCCATGCTTCAGAATATATTAAGTGTGTTATACATAGACATGGCAACCTTTACAAATATAAACACTTTTACATCATAAAAAAATGGGTGGGAGATGATGCAGCTCCCCTAGATCATGTGTCATAGTATATTCACCCCAATATGGTTTCATACCTAACCCAGATCATAAATGACCGACATGGTGAGAATTACCAGCTCCAAGGAGCATTCGATCATATCCATAAAAGAAAAATCCAATCTTGAGATGGGGACTAAAAGGACATGCCATGATTGATCACATGGGGTCTGGAGATACCACTTAATCCCCCTTCCAATACATAATACATATAATCATGGTCAATACAATACATGAGTGCAAATACAAACACACTTTCGGATCATCATGGTACAATAAGGCACATAATATTCTCATATGATGGTCGACATATGGTGAACAAATATAGGGTACGCTGAAGTAAATATGAGGTGTAACACCTCTCATAGGGTCATAATTTCCACATGGCTTCTTTTCCCATAATTTATATTACAACCTTTGTGCAAAATATTAGGCTCAGAGACAAGGATTCCACTAGAATGATTGATCATTCTCTCTTGCATGCCTAAACAAATTGTAATATATTTGCATGCCAATAGTAAACCACATGTGTTCCTAAGAATCCCATGTATCTCTCTTGGAAACTAATCCCAAGGTTGATATGACTTAGGATAATATAAGGAAAATAAAATAGGCTTAGGAATAAAATATTATTATTTGTGTTTGGACCCTTTTAGCCCCCTTTCTTTACTCTTTTGTGAAATTAGAGCCCCAATGTTTTTGTCCTTCTTTGTTTACACCATGTGATTCATTTATTATTGTTTAATTTACAATTTATATATTACATGATTGTTATCTTTTATCCCTTCATCATGTACACATATATACATTTTTATTACAGGGATCAAAACTGGGGTGCTACATTTCCCTCCCCCTAAAAATTTTCACCATCCTTGGTGCACATCACTATACACACAC
>JZKD02S1772299.1:45313-63746 GCA_000966675.3 Picea glauca
TCCCAGGATAAATGTTGTGTCTATTGTGGATGTGTATTTCTCAGTGATCTTTTTCTTATTATGCTCTTATCTTATGAAATGCAAAGAACTATAATATCAGCATAAAACATTAACAACACACACACACAATAATGTTCTTACATTATGTTTCAAAATAAAAGTAGGTATGCCTCTCAAATCACATGTTGCTTATTCAAGGCTATAGTAGGTCCAGTAGACCCTTACTTCCCATATGAATCTATTCTAGAGCATCGTGACCTTCCTGTCCAATATACACACTATATCCACTTGGATTTCTCCTTCTGGATTCACCTAAATCAAAGCATAGTCAATGACATGGTTAGGATCGTGCACACACTTTTTCAATAATGACACATGAAACATATTATGCACTTTATTGAAGAAAACAATGCAGGCATGTATCAAATAGTCCTATTCTATCCAACATCTCAAATGGACCATAACATTTGGATGCTATATTTGTGTAGCTTCCAAAATTCAATGATCTATTCATTGGCTTCACTTTCAAGAACACATTATCTCCAATTTTAAATTACCTTTTTATTTTTCATTTATCCACATAACTCTTTTTCCTATCCTATGTTTTTTTCGAATTCTATTTAATTTTAACCATTTTCTCTTGTATTTCCTTAAACAAATTTAGCCTGAGTACTACTCTATCTGCTAGATCGTCCCAGATGATTAGAGTATTTCATTTTCTTCCATATAAATCCTCAAACTAACTCATATTTAGTGAATATTGATATCCATTATTGTAGGAAAATTCAACCAAATGAAAATAATCCTCCCACTTGGATGGATTATCCACCACATTCACTCTTAATATGTATTCAATCACTTGATTGAATCTCTCTATTTTCCCACCTATTAGTGGATGATAGGCTATACTAAAATTAACATTTGTACCAAAACTCTCGAACAATCACATCCAAAATTTTGAACTAATCTTTGGATTTTTTTCTGAAACAATTTCCTTAGGTACTCCATGCAATGTAACAATCTCTTTCATGTAAATTTATACAATATTAGTTTCCTTATTACTCAATTTAACTAGAATAAAGTGGGCAACTTTTGTCAATTTTTCCACAACTATCATTATTGAATCATGTTTCCTTGTTTTCTTGAGCAACTTAGTGATAAAATAAATGGTTACCACTTCCATTTTGACTCTATAATTGCAACTATTGTAGAAAATATTATAGATGTGTATCTTATACTTTAATCTTTGAAAACAAATACATCTTTCTATATAATCAACAACATGTTTTTTCATTCCTAGACAAGAGTATGACTTCTTTCTGTTGTAATTGTCTTCTACTAAGATGTCCAACATAAGGATCATGTTGGATTTATTTTAATACCATATTTCTTAACTCATAAGAATTAGGAAAATACACTACTTTTATGCATAAGTATTCCATATTTTTTCAACTTATACTCTTCATATTTTCATTGTACATTTTCATGTTGTAATCCGTCTTTTATGTGTAGGTAATGTCCATATGAAATAATATCTTGTGAAATTATATTCTTAAAATTTGGTTTGCACACGTTAATGGTTGTAGAATGCATTGCATGTATCCTTTTATTGAGTTCATTAACAACCTTGTTTTCTTTTTCCTTGATATGTTTAATATCACAATTGTATTCACTAAGAAATTCCAACCATTTTGTTTTCTTGGAATTTAAACTTTTTTGTTCAAATAAATATTTCAGGCCACCTCAATTAAAATTTCTTTCCCATTAAGTAATATCTCCACATTTTTAGTGCATGAATTATGGAAACAATATCCAAGTCATGTGTGGTATAATTCTTTTCATGCTCTTTAATTTTTCTGGACTCATAAAAAATCACATGTCTATTCTAAGTAAGGAATCCAACAAGTCCTTCTTTGCATACATCTGTGCATACCACAAAGTCTTCATTTGCATCAACAATATTGAGAATTGGTGCACTCGTAAGAAATTATTTTTAAAACTCGAAAATTTTATCACATGTTGGTGTCCATTCAAATTTAATTCCTTTCTTTTGTAAATATGTAATGGAATGAGAAATTTTGGACAATACCTCAATGCATCTCCTATAATATCTAGCGAGCCCCATGAATGACCTTATCTTAGTTATTTTTTTAGGTGTTGGCCATCCTTTAATATATTTCAATCTTCTATGGATCTACCATCATCCCTTCCTTTGAATTTATGTTTCCCAAGTAATGGATTTTCCTCTAATAAAAGGAACACTTGCTTAACTTAGCATACAATTAATGATTTCTTAACACTTGTAATACCAACCTCAAGTATTGTTCATGATCCTCCTCTTACTTGGAATAAATAATACCTTCATCTAGGAATAAAATGATAAACTTGTCCAGGTAATTTGTAAATATACCATTCATTAAACACATGAAGGTAGTTGGTGCATTTGTCAGTCCAAATTGCACCACTCCAAATTCATAGTGTTTGTACCTAGTTCTAAAAGAAGTATTTTTGTTGTCTTCATCCTTTATTCTGATTTGACCTCAAGTCTATCTTTGAGAAGACCTTTTCTTCTCTTAGTTGATCAAACAAGTCACCGATTCTAGGTAGAGTATATTTATTCCTCATAGTGACTTTGTTTAACTATCTAAAATCAATGCACAAGATCAAATTTCCATATTTCTTCTTTACAAACAATACTAGTGCTCCCCAAGGTGATACAATTGGGAAAATATACTCCTTCTTTATCTTTTCTTTTAACTGCATTTGCAATTCCTTCAATTATGGTGTACTCTTTCTGTATGGAGTCTTATATAATATGTAGCTCTACGCATTAAATCAATACAATAATATATCTCTTTTTGGTGGTGAACCTATTATTTCCCTAAATACATATTCAAACTCCCGCAACACTGGAAATTCCTCAAGACTTGGACCCTTTGTCTTGGATGGATATTCTAGACGAGCTACACATAATTTGCATCCTTTCCTTAAGCATCTCTTTATCTATAAGGATGAAATACACCTTATAGAAATGGGTCCTCAAATTCCTTTTGTTTTCCTCTGCTTTCCTTCTTCATCAAGATAAGTAAAAGTCTTCTTTTGGAAATCTAGTACAACATGATGTACATCCAAATAGTTCATTCCAATGAAGACATCGTATGATCAAAGTGGTATGATGTTTAGATCTACCATAGTGATGACACCATTCAAACCTAATGTAAAACCTTTAATAATCTCATTAATATTTATTTTTGTCCTAGTAGCAAGTTGAACCAACCATGATTTATCATGCTTACTTTTCTTCAAATGAAATCCTTCAACCAAATTAGGGGAAATGTAACTATGACTTGCTCCTAAATAAATTAAAATTGCAAAAGTTTGAGTGAAAATATTACCTTCAACCTTAATCATGTTTGATTGATGGTTTTCCTGATGATTTTCCAAGGTTTCATATATTTTGGGGATGTTTCTACCTACATATTCCATTGGATTTTCCTCTTCTATGTTGTGCATAGTCCTCGATTTTTATCCCTTATGAAGATAATTTATGTACATATTATATCCTTTACATCCCCAATAATTATTTGGATACCTTTTTATTGTAGGGTAAATACACCTCGTAGGAGTTACCTCCATTAGGCTCTTCCTAGACCTAAGACATAATAGAGATGCAAGTAAAAAAAATTCCTAGATCTAAATTATACACAAAAAGAATCTACAAGTTGATGGAATGAAAGGCTTACCCAATGATCAAATGATTGTCCCCGCATGCTCCTTAGCTGCTATCTTTCTAGAAGATTCCCTTCATGCTTATCAACATGGATTTGCACACATAGAGAGACAAAGAAATCTTTCATAAGATCAAACAAATCATGTATAAATGGATAATAGATATAGTGACATAAAATAAGAATATCAATTCCCTACAAAGGTCATAAAATTTACATACAATAAATTAAGGATAAAATCTTGTACATCATCTATTAATGGACAAATGTGTTAGCACCGATAGTCACTCTCAGATTGCAGAAGGATGAGCCCAGTACCCATCAGAGTTTTTGGTGGATGTTGGTTTTATATGAGTGGAGGTGAATGGACAAAACTCAATATATGAATGATGTTCGACACAGAACTGGACAAGAAATGCACAGGAAAGTGAGCGCTATAACTAAATTCAATCAGTGAATTGAATTTAAGTGTGAGTAGAGGGAAGACTTAGTAAGAAAGGTGGACAAAACTGCTATGGCCATCAGGCCTTCAAGAAGCTTGGAGAAGAAAAAGTCAGACTCAAGATCACTCTCAAGATCAAGCTTCAGACACTGAAATATGTCCAAAAATCACAGTCAGAACAACACAATGACCAAAACTACATCACCATGCAACTACAACAACTCGACTGGATCCTCCATGCCTGAGCCATTCACTGTAAGAGGAAAAATGATCACAGGGAAGCTGACTAAAACTGGTCATGATACCACTACAATCAAACCTACATTACAACAGCATAGCAACCCTCAGTTGGATCCTCCATGACCAAATGTTCTAGCACAGTTTTTACAAAGCGATGAAAAGAGGTTGGCTTCTATTAATTTGAAAGTATCAAATATTATACATAACCAGAGAAAATTTCTGGCATCAAAACATTACAAAATAGGGAGCTCTGCTCAACCAGTTGGTGGCCTGAACAAAATTTAAAAACTATCTATTTATATTGAGAACAATCCCCAACTATCAAAAGTGTCATCTAATCACTACAATCAAATCTTCGCATTGGAGACCGATTGTGTCACATTGAAATTGCATTCATTTGTCAGATGTGAGCTAAGATCAACATGGGTTTGTAGGGAAATATGCTCATAGGGGTACCACAGGCTGACGGTTCAGTCCCCACGATCGAGCCTTCCATGCCTTCCATTTATGGAGTGAGCCGAGGTTTCAACCACCAAACCTACCTTCCATTAATTGATTTTCCTTGGAGATTAAACGATACTTAATTCTCAAGGGTGTGGCCACTTGTTGCTCTCAGATAAGATGCCATATAAACATGTAATTGCAGGTCCACTCAGAGGTGATTAGTATTCAGACTACTTTTGGGCCCGCAATCCATCACATTTCACCACATAGTATTTTATCCATACCATGGTTTCCATTGTGGGACTGCTCAAGAAAAATACCGCTCGAGCATGTTGCATCCTCGTAATATATTGTGACCACTGATCTAGTCATGATATGAGATCTAGGCACATCGGTTATATTTGGCGCCACTGCCAAGTTTACTCGCCCACCAACTTTAGGATCTGCCAAAAGTGTGCTTTGGGGTGGAGCACTACTTTTGGCACTAAACAATAACACCTCCGAGAGGATGATCTGATGTGGAGGCCAAATGTCCCCATGTCGATGTGTTGCATATTGAGAGGCAACATGTGTCACTTGAAAACAGGTTGGAGGCATGTCTGAAAATACTTGAAAAGAGGGCCACATGTCAAAACCATAAGGGTGTCACCTGTCTATGCTAATAGACGACATGCATTTGGCTCTTTAGGGCTCGGGGGCTAGCTCTTATTTACTTGCTGTGCTTTTACCCCAAAATATGGATCTAGTGACACGTGGATCTTTGAATCGGATGACTGAGATCCACTCTAGGTCTCTGGGCTCCGAGAGAATCAAAAATCAAACCTGGGCTTCGAATTTCTTTTACCCAGATCCATGGATCTAATGACATGTGTCTTATTAAATGGATGGTCGATATACACTCCGGGTCTTTGAGCTCCGGGAGAATAAAAAATAAAACTTATTTTTCCTTTTGTGTTTTCACCTAGAGCTATGGATCTAACGAAACATGGCTATTGATGATCAACGAATCAGATTCATTTTAGGCCTTCGGCCACTTAGAAACTTCGGGCACTTTGGGCCTTCAGGACCTTGGGGAGGCACTCTCGTTAAGATCAATGACTCCATGCTAATTTTGAGATCAATGGTCCATGATTGCTTCAAGAGTTCGGGCTTCGACTCTTCAAAAGTTTTATGCACTTCTCACTTTGAAACTCTCAAATCTCATTTCTCCAAACACTTGGATCAGATGCCACCTATCCCCCTCGAGATCAACGACTCATGCTCACTATGGGCCTCCGATATTTGGACCTTCTACTCTGGCTCTATACTTCGCGTGAATTTGAACTTCTGAATGCCTGTGAGTCACTGATTCAAACTACTCTTGGAATCTACCCCGCTGAAAGATTAAAATTGCCTACTTCTTTCAAGCCCGAAATGGGCTTCTTTGTATGTCACCCTTTGTGTCCATGGTTTTGGCCTGTACGATCAAGAATCTGGATGACTGGTTGTGGGCTGGGAAAATAGGGAGACCAGTGACAAAAAAAGGAGACGAGTGTTCATCCTTTGGGGAAAATAGAGGGGCTTGGGGTCGAGACTCCTTTTGGGTAGGACATTTAAGGGAAACCAAGGTGCACAAATGAACAAGGGAACACAAAAGATGACTTTACACCCTGAAAGGGGATAAACTTAAGACTTGTCGATTCGAAAAGGATAGAGACATGGAAAAATTATAGACTTAGGTAGAAACCATGAGCCCACAAGACTCTGACAAGTTCATGTGATAACATTTGGCTCCACAGGGGATGAAATGCTACCAAGAATGTGTAGTTTAAGTTCCTTAGATATTGGGCTATGGAAAATGAAAAAATAAAAAACAAAACAAAAAGGGAGTGGTATTTACAATGGGGAATGTCGGTCACAGCCTAAATAAAAAATGTCTTGAGAAAATGCCCATTGACAGGGTCAACCAAAACCTCAGAATCCTCCAAGTTGTATAATTCATAAGTGTTGTTCAGAAAAACCTCAGAAATCTTGAAGGGGATAATCCATAAGGCTTCAAATTTACCATGTTTTCCCTTGTCTTTCTTGGGTGCATCCCATTAGAGCACCAGATCCCCTAGCTGGAAATTCTCCTTGCTTGCGCTCTTGTCAAAAGCTCATTTTATTTTCTATTGTTGGTCTTGTGCTTTGTCAATCAACTACTCGATGGTCTGCTGCACTTCTACCAGTTGCAGTATCCTCCTGACCATGTCATCAGGTTCTCCTTGGTAGTCCTAGAGGAACTTCTCCACAGGAAAAGAAAGTTGAGCAAGAAATATTGCCTCAACCTTGTACAATAGCTGGAAAGGAGAAATGACCAGTGATCTTTTTGTGGTAACTCTGTCAGCCCACAATGAAAACTTCAGCTTTGAATCCCAGACTTTCTTGTTCTCTTCTAATATCTTATTGATGATATTTATGAGGATCTTGTTAGAAGACTCTACTAATCCATTTCCCTGAGGGTAGTAGGGAGTAGAGTGGACTAATGTGATCCCATAATACTCATAGAAATTACTTAATGGCTCAAATCTAAAAGAGGTGGCATTGTATGTAACGATCTTGTTTGGACAACCAAATCTGGATATGATGTCTTCAAGGAAACTTATGATTACTTTATGAGAGGCACTCCTTGTGGGGATGGATTCTATCCATTTGGTAAAATAATCAGTGGCAGACAAAGTCCACCTGTGTTGGCCACTTGAGGCTGGGTGGATTTCTCCAATGAATTCAAGACCCCACTATTGAAAAGGTCCAGAAACCACTACAGGCTTCAAAGTCAATGACTTGAGATGTTGCTTTCCAGCAAACTTTTGACACTTTGTACATGCTTTGGTCTTTGCACCAACATCAGTAAAAATACTGGGCTAGAAAGACCCATCTCTGAGGATCTTATACACTATGGTCCTCCAAAAATGATGTCCCCCACATGAGCTATCGTGAAAATCAATCATTTCCCTTTGGGCTTCTTGTGGGTCCAGAAATCTCAATATAACTCTCAGAGGGTCCTTCCAGTACAACACCTGATAAATGATACAATACTTGATTTCTTTGAGTTTCAAAGATCTCACCTTGTTTTTGTCCAAACCATCAGAAGGCCTCAACTTCTATAGAAATTATATGATATCTTTATACCAGGGGCATCCTGCTAAGTTGGGGCTATCATGAGAGTCTTCACCAACAATATCATCTTGCTAATTTTCTAAGTCTATATTCATGAAATTAACCCCTAATGCCTCGCAATTTGATTCAGCCAGTAACCTGGATAAACCTTGACCTTTCACCAACTTGGTGGGTTTGATTTCCAAGTCAAACTCTAGAATCTTGGTGATCCACTTGCTTCTTTTCCCATCTATATCGGGTTGGATCAGTATCCCCTTTACTGAAGCCGGGGGGACATATGCAATAATTTTTGAGTGCAGAATATAGATTCTGGAAGCCTTGAGGGATTTCACCAAAGCATAAGCCTTCTTTTCCATGATATCATATCTCGTTTATGCATATCTCAGTGCTCTGCTAAAAAAGGAGATAGGTTGTTCCAACCCATCTGAATTTCTCTGTAGAAAAACATCAGCTAATGTATTTGATGAAGCTAAGGAAAATATTAGAAATTACTTGGAATAGTTTGGGCTGATGAGCACCGATGCTTCAATCAATTCCCTCTTGATTTGGTTGAAATAATTTCTGGACTCAACATTCCATTTCACTTCATTCCCCTTTCTGAGCATGGATGTAATGTATTTAACCAACTCGGCAAAATTAGAAATGAATCTCCTCAGAAAATTGATTTTACCCAAGAAAGACTGAACCTATTTCCTGGTTCTGGGAAAAGACAAGGACTGGATGGCCTCTTCTCATCTTGGATCAATTTTCACCCCTTCAGTTGACACAATATTCCCTAACAATTTTCCCTCTTGCATGGAAAATAAAGATTTCTTAGGATTGAGCGAAAGGCCAAACCTTTGAAACTTCAAGAAGACTTTCCTCAGATGATAAAAATGCTCTTTATTAGACCTGGAGAAAACTGTAATGTCATCCAGATAAATTTTTCCTTTTCCCCAACGAAGGCGATGTCCATGGTTCGCTAGACGGTTGCTCATGTATTCATCAACCCAAAGGGAATTTTATCATACATGAATGTGACCCAAGGAGTTGTGAAAGTTGTATTCTCTCTATCTTTAGGCAATATAGAGATCTGATTCTACCTAGAGAAACCATCGACCATAGACAACCTGGACGAACCAGTCACTCTCTACAAGATGTCCTCCATTTTTGGCAAGGGGTAGCTATCTTTTTTGGAGCTCCTGTTCAAATTTTTTAAATCAACACACAACCTGATTTCCCTATTCTTCTTCCTCACATGCACCAAATTAGCTACCCACTCTGAAAATCACAAATGGATGATGATCTATGCATCCAACAACTTCTTGACCTCTTTTTCCATAACCGACAACAGCATGGGATTTATTTGTCTGAGTTTCTGCTTGAAAGGTTTGGCATCCGATTTCAAAGGTATTTTTTGTTCAATGATGTTGGTGTCATATGTTCTCAAGTACCCGTATGTCCAATCAAACACATCAACGAACTCCTTCAATAATATGACATACTCAATCCTTTGTTCTTTTGACAAGATGCTAGACAATTTGACCCATTTGGGATCCTCCTCAGTTCCTAGATTGCATTTAGTCACACCAGCCTCTTCAGTTGATCCTTCAACCCTTAAAACAACATCATTTCTGTCAAAAAATCTCTCCAAAGGGACAATCCCCTTTGGAATATGCATGCTAGGCAATTGAACAATATGATGGTTAGCAATGTTATTCATAAAAACATCAACATGAGGGATTTCTTCAGACTCCTGATCCTGATCAATATGCATATTAGAAAATTCATCCAAATACTCAAGGAACTTATTAATCTCAATATCATCCTTGAAGACCTTCCAATGTTTGACATTATCGGGGGTAGCTGGTCTATATTGTACCTCCACCTCATACTTGAGTTTTGGGGGAAAAGGGACCTTGAAATTACTTGCTGAGACTACCAAGGAATATGCCATAGAGTTCTCCTCCCTTGGAAGAAATGAAATATAAAAATCCAATAAGAAAATTTCAATCATATCCCATACTTCATTTCTATAGGCCCTTAACCTCGGGTGCTTATCCTGATACAGATTTCTAACTTTATGAACAATGAGATCATCATCTCCAAACACTGCTACTTGCTCAATTTTCATGTCTTTGGCAGCTCTCAAACCTAAGACAATAGCCTCATATTCTGCCATGTTGTTTGTTGTTTCAAATTACAACTTGTAGGACATAGATATCATCTCTTGGGTGGGGGAAATAAAAACTACTCCAACACCAACACTTTCCTTAGAAGAGGCTCCATCAAAAAACATTTTCCACATGGAGGTCTTGGGTGGAGGCTCTTTGAAAAAGGTAATAGGTTGCTTTCTGATTTCAAAAGGAGGATGAGGAACATCAGAGAGATGCAAAATACTGGTTCCTAAATCAATATCAATTGAGAAAATGGGGTGGTTGATGGGATTGGCCTCATCACTAATAATTTAGGCAATTTGTTCTTCTCTATAAAGCCTTCTATGCTCCCCTCCAAATACAGGGATGGTGGCATATGACAGATCCATCTGCAAAGTTCCCCCTAGTCTTTTGATCCATGATATAGACAAGAGCATCCAAAACTTAGGGGGGACATCAATTACCACTATGTCCATGACCACACTCTTCATTGGCAATTGAAACAAGGAGACACCGAGGTCCTTAATAACCCCAAGGAATTTCACCTTCCTATAATTGAATGAATACAGGTCATGGTAGGTTTTTGTAACCTCGAATCGAAGCTCATCCATGAAAATTTTAGGCATGCAATTATGAGATGCCCCTAAATCCATAAAGTAGTTGTGCAACACCTTATCATAGATGTTCAATCAAGTGTAGAAAGGAGGTGAGGAATAATCTCTATCCTCCACCAAACATCCCAATATGACAACAAGATTTATGTCTTGGAGATTGAATGAGTCTATGTGATGAGATGAATGTTCGGGCTGCAATATTTTGAAGAGGAACCTTTTGAATCCCTCGTGCTCGACTAACTATGAAAGAGGTACAAGGATCCTAATATTTTGAATCTCATGCTCAAATATGAAAGAGGAGGGAGACTTCATAATATCCTTCACTTCTGGGATTGGGATTTTGACCACTGGTGGGGGATTTGCCTCCTTTTATTTAATGCCATCTACTACATTTTTGACAGGCTTATCTTCTCTAGTAGGTTGATCAGAAATATCCATCTTCCCTTCTTTTTTCTTTGACCTCAGGCTATATCTATTGGGATTATGGGTGGCCTTTTCCCCCCTACTCAACTCATTTATTTGGCTATCCATGAGAGACTCCTCGTATGCATATTGGGTCAGATGAGGAAATGAGTAAGTGTCTCAAAGACAGTGGATTCCAATATCATCATCTTCTTCCTCTCCTTCCTCATCAGTAACAAGGTTATTTTGGAGAGAATCTTGAATTATTTTATCATCTATATCCCTATTTCTTTGGTCTCTTTGGATGATTTGAGGGGCATTGTTTGGTCTTTTGAAACTACCCCTACTATCAGGATTTTGAAAATTCCTATAGCTCTTCTTTCATTCCAATTCCCACATTTCCATTTTAGTAGAAAGTGATTTTAGAATCTTGGTCATTTCATCCATTTGAGGGGGGGCAGCAGAGGAACTTGAAGTTGAAGCCTCATACCTACCCTTTCTTCTGTCTCGATCATCCTTACTCCTAAGCTTGTCAACTGCCAAAATATTGGATTCTATTTCAAGGGTTGCATCTTGCATATGAGCTAGGGAGGTGGTTCTTCTTTCTCTCAATAGGAGGAAAACATCAGGGTCAAAAGCACTAGCATAAGTCATCTTGGAAGAGGTTTATGTAGGCTTAACTTCAACAGGAATCTTTTTATACATCTTATTAAATCTCTTCTATAAGTCTGAAACAACTTCCCCCTCTTCTCTCTTAAGTGCCCCAAATTCTATAACATAATAAAGGAGATTTTTTTTATTCCCCCAATGTCTCAAGAATGAATCATCCAGAGAAGCAATCCCGTCAACAGATCTAGGAGGCAAGTACTTAAACCAATCCTTGACATCAACATCAAGGCTTTGTACACAAACTCTCATCCACACATCTTCATTTTCGATGGCCTGAATATCTACAAATGTATAAAAGGATGCAAGGTTTTGTTTTGCAGTCACGTCTCCCTCCCCTGTAAACTAGGGCATGTATTTAAGGTAGTCTATGGTTGGGAGAGCATTCACAAGCTTTGGTAAAAGCAGAGGGGCATATCTAGTAGCCAATATCTCAGCCATCCGGTTCGTAGGAGGATTAACACCCGCCATTGGGATGTGAACTAGAGGAGAACTAGGGGAAGATGGGGCTTGAACAGGGGAGACTGGGGCTGTGTTTTTGGGAGAAAAAGGAAAAAACTTTGCATTAATAAATAAATATAAGCGGCTAAAGGTAACAAAGGTTTTCCCTTCTGTAACTGCAACAATTCTAATAGGAGGAGGAGTAGTAATTTCTGGAGTAGGAAAGTATTCTAAGGTCAAAGCTCTCTCCTTCCACTTCACATCTTCGAGGGAGAAAGGGGTGTCAAAGATATTTCCTTCCAAACCAAGAATAGGAGGGTATAAATAAGAAGGAAAACTCCTTAAACTTAAATTTCTTGAAACTCCAGCAGTTTCTATAATAGGAGAATCATAAACAATTATTGGAATTGGTAAAGAGGGATTATGCAAATTATAAAAAAAAATTGGTACATCAGCGGAGGTACCTTTTTGAGCAGTCTTTCCCTTTCTAATAATTTCCTCTAGGTCATATTCAGGCATTGCTAGAGGAATAAATGAAGTGGAACTCATGTGTTTTCCTTTAGGAGCCATAACTAAAACAGTGGAGTAGAAACAGTGGAGTCGCCAGGTGAAATCTCCAATCTTCAATGGTTTTGATATTTGATGCACCTTACAAATCAGAAGATCTTTGTCATTCTATCCCAGGGAAATGTCTTCAATTCATTCCCCGAAAACGACACCATGAATGATAGCACTAATAGTCACCCTCAGATTGCAGAAGGATGAGCCCAGTACCCATCAGAGTTTTTGGTGGATGTTGGTTTTATATGAGTGGATTTCAATGGAAACAAACTCAATATATGAATGATGTTCGACATGGAACTGGACAATAAATGAACAGGGAAGTGAGGGACACAACTAACTTCATTTAGTGAATTGAGTTTAAGTGTGATTAGATATAATACTTAGTAAGAAAGGTGGACAAGTCTGCTATGGGAATCAGGCCTTGAAGCAACTTGGAGAAGAAAAACTCAGACTCAAGATCACTCTTAAGCTCAAGCTTCAGACACTGAAATATGTCCAAACAACACAGTCACAACAACACAATGAACAAAAATACATCACCATGGAGCTACAACAACTCGACTGGATCCTTCATGCCCAGGCCATTTAGTGTAAGAGGGAAATATATCACAAGGAATTTGACTAAAACTAGTCATGATACTGCTGCAATCAAACCTACATTACAACAACATAACAACCCTCGAATGGATCCTCCATGCCCGAGTGTTTTAGCATAGGTTTTACAAAGAGTTGAAAAGAGGTTGACTTCTATTAATATGAAAGTCTCAAATATTATACATAACTAGAGAACAGTTTAGGCATCAAAAAATTACAAAATAGGGAGCTATTCTCAACCAGTTGGTGACCTTAACAAATTTAAAAACTATCTAGTTATACTCAGAATAGTCCTCGACTATCAGGAGTGTGATCTGATCACTACAATCAAAGATTTTCATTGACAAATTCTTCTTTCACACTGAAAGTGAGTTCCTCTATCAGATGCATGCTAAGATCAGCATGGGTCTATAGGGAAATTTTCTCGCAGGGGTACCACGAGCTGACGGTTCAGTCCCCACGTTCAGGCCTTCCATGCCTTCCATTTATGGGGTGAGCCGAGGTTTCAACCACCAAACCTACCTTCCATTAACTAATTTTCCTTGGATATTGAATGAGACTTAATTCTCAGGGGTGCGACCACTTACTGCTCTCGGATAAGATGCCATATAAACATGTAATTGTGGGGTCTCTCAGAGGTGATTTGGGTTCAGACTGCTTTTGGTCCTGAAATCCATCACATTTCACCACATAGTATTTTATCCATACTATGGTTTCCATTGCGGGACCGCTAAATAAAAATATCTCTCGACCATGTTGCGTCCCCGCCATAGATTGTGGTCATTGATCTGGTCACGATATGAGATCCAGGCGCACCAGCTAGATTTGGTGCCACCACCAAGCTTACTTTCCCACCAACTTTAGGATCCACCAAAAGTGTGCTTTGGGGTGGGGCGCTACTTTTCATGCTGAACAATAACACCTCTTAGAGGATGATCTGACGTGTAGGCTAGATGCCACCATGCCAATGTGTCGTGGATGGAGAGGTAACCTGTGTCACTTAGAAACAGGTTGGAGGCATGTCTGACAATACTTGAAAAGAGGGCCATGTTTCAAAACCATAAGGGTGTCACCTGTCTATGCTGATAGCTGACATGAATTTGTCTCTCCAGGGCTCAGGGGCTAGCTCATGTTTACCTATTGTGATTTTACCTGAAGCTATGGATCTGGTGACACGTGGCTCTTTGAATTGGACGGCTCAGATCCACTCTGGGTCTCCAGGATCTGGGAGAATCAAAACTCAAACCTGGGATTCCAAGTGATTTTACCCAGATCCATTGATATGATGAAACATGTCTTCTTGAATGTATGGACGAGATCCACTCTAGGTCTCCGGGCATTGGGAGAATCAAAACTCAAACTTATTTTTTTTTCTGTGTTTTCACCCGGAGCTATGGATCTGATGACATGTGGCTATTACTAATCAACGAATTAGATTCACTTCAGGCCTTCAACCAATTCAACACTTCAGGCACTTTGGGCCTTAGAGACCTTAGGGAGGTGCTTCCACTAAGATTAATGGCTCCCTACTGATTTTGAGATCAATGGTCCATGATTGCTTCGAGATTTTGGGCTTCAACTCTCTGAAAGTTTTATGAATTTCTCACTTTGAAACTAGCGAAGCTAATTTCTCCGAACACTTGTATCGGATGCCACCTGTCCCCCTCGAGATCAAAGTCTCATGCTCGCTTTGGGCCTTCGGTATTTGGACCTTCTTCTCTAGTGCTATACTTTGCATGACTTTGAACTTCCGAATGCCCGTGATTCATTGATTTGAACTGCTCCTGGAATCTCCCCCGCTAAAAGATTAAAATTGTCTGCTGCTTTTAAGCCTGAAATGGGTTGCTTTGTATGTCTCCCTTTGTGTCCATGGTTGTAGCTTGCATGATCAAGAATCTGGATGATTGGTTGTGGGCTGGGAAAACAGGGAGACCAGTGACTGAAAAAGTATATGAGTGTTCATCCTTTGGGGAAAACAGAGGGTCTTGGGGCCGAGACTCCTTTCAAGTAGGACATTTAAGGGAAATAAGGGTACAAAAATGAACAAGGGCACACATAAGATGACTTTACACACCAAAAGGGAACAAACTTAAGACTTGTCGATTCGAAAAGTATAGAGACAGGGAAAAATTTTAGACTTAGGTAGAAACCCCAAACCCACAAGACTCTGACAAGTTCATGTGATAACAAAATGGATTACAAATTACAATCAAAGAAGGTGATTCAATCCTTTTCCAATTTCTTTTCCCAATCTCTATAATCAAACTGCCAGTATAAGTTTGATTTATCCTTGTTCTCCACCTTCTCCCATGAGAAACCCTCAATATATAGGATAATAGAGATAATATCAAAGGTTAATCTAGATAGGATCTATATTCCCAAGATACCAATATTATCGAGGTCGAACCACAAAAAATACGAGGTCTAATCTCATCTCATTGAAACTAATCCTAAATAGGGAGTAATAGACACGGTCACACCCTGCATTATTGTAGGAAGTGACTGGTCGCACCTTGTAAAATGAAAGACATAGATTATAAATTTTGTTCATGGTATGTAAAGGGACAACCTGTGACCAAGTAAAAAGGTATTTCAAACGCAGGGTAAAAGTAGTATAATTCAGTGTTTCAGAATGCTAACCTCAAGATGATTCCCATGAGGTGATTAGGTGGAAAATAATTATATAACAGATGCCCCTTAAAGTGTGAGGTCAAAAAAGGTGTCTGATGGCTGAACTACTTTACAAAAAAAATCAAAGATATTTTGGTGAAGGAACGTGGAAAGAAACCATAATCAATCTTGGATAATAATAACATCCCAGAGGAAGACATACCCATGCTCGGTAATACAAACTAAGCATAGCCACAAAAATAGTACACTGCGGATCCATGCATTACATAGACAATTAAATCATGGTCGTGGAAAAATACATTTTGCATCCATGTCACAAGTGAAAACATAGCCACGACCAAATAAAAATGTGGATCTATGTCACAGTATACAAATTAGTGATATGACTTGATTCTCAAGTGACCTTAGAATTACTCATGAATAACTCCATCGCAACTTGGGAGGCACTACTAAATATGACCAAATTTGCCACACTTTTGCATTGCTATTGTCACACTTGTTCATTGAACTTTCCACAAAAGCGAGCCTTATTTTTCATGGATCTTGTTTCATCGCTATATCGATGAAAAATAACTCATCATGGAAATATCCAAAAAATATGGCTTTCATATGTCATTCGTTTGATAAGCATTTGTTGCAGTAATTTTTTTTTTTAAACATTTGTCTATTTAGTGACAAACATCCATTTTTTTTTCCACGAGAATTCTATATTTGCCATGATTTTTTGTCACTATATAGATGGATGTTCGTGGAAAAAAACAAATGAAAAGATTTTCTCTCCACGAGAATGCTATATTTCCCATGATGTTTCATCACTATATAGACAAATGTTCATGGCAAAACAAAATTGAAAAGTTTTTGTTGCCACGAGAATGCTATATTTGCCACAAATTTTCATCGCTATATAGACAGATGTTCGTGGAAAAAAACAAATGAAATTTTTTTGTTGCCACGAGAATGTTATATTTGCCACGATTTTTCGTCGTTATATAGACAGATGTTTGTGGAAAAACACAAATGAAAAGTTTTTGTTTCCATGAGAATGTTATATTTTCCACTATTTTTCGTTGCTATATAGATGGTTGTTCATTGCAAAACACAAATAAAAAGTTTTTGTTTCCACGAGAATGATATATTTTCCATGATTGTTTGTCGCTATAGAGACGAGGACTGTAGATTTAGAAAATAAAAATGCATATTGGCATGAAATTACTCATGGAATTGGAGACATTCAAATAAATTGGTGACATTATACATGCTAGACACATGGAGGAGGTTATATGATTGGAGAAAACCTCACTTTGGATGAGGATAATTTGGCATTAAAGAGGATGTAATTAATCCCTATACATCATGAGGTGGCATGTATGCTTCCATGGAAACATGGAGTTGACTTTGGGATGCATGTATCATGACAACGTTCATGTAGAGGAAAAGGAGTCAATGAAGTACATGGCTTAGGAGGTGCATTGGTCTCCTTGGAGACTTGGAGGATGATCATTGAAGTCCTTGGAAACTTGGAGAGGACCATTGGTGTAATACCCCAAGGTGGAGCCCCTGCTAAATTGTAATGATGTTTAATGAAGCTTATAGGTTGGTAAGCCAATTATTTATAAGCGAGGAGGATTATATATTTATTAGGCCGAAGATCCTAGATGCTAAGGCCAGAGAGCCTATTTTTGTATATGTAATTATGCAGATTATTAATAAAATACATCACTTCATGTAGACCAACCACGAAGAAATATTTATGGGGGACTAAGCTCCACTAGGAAGTAAAAGGGAAGGGGGCTGAGAGGATAGGAAAAGGGGGCTAAGCTTGAGGGATTAACCCAAGGGAATGTTATAATATATTCCTAAAATACTAAGTTTAGACATAATCTATTATCCTAAGTTCCTTTAGGGAGAGGAATAAACTCCAAGTGGAGAGGAACGAGCTCCTACAGAGCCAAGTGTCATCGAGGACACATGCAAATTTATGTGGGGAATTCCATCATTGTGGGGGTTTTCTCTCACCATTTTGACCATTTTGACCATTATTTCCATCCTTTTTCCCATTCACTCATGCACTAAGCAAGCACACAGTCATCCATTTCCTCCATTGTTGAACCCTCTTCCATTGTGAACCTTTGTAATTTTTTGAGTCATGTCCCTTGCATTACCTGATTTTACTACAGTGGTTACTTGGTTAATTTAAGAGATGAAAAAAAGAAGCAGGTTGTCAGGCCTACGGTTTGAAGAGGTGGGTTTTTAGGCCCATGGGATCAAGAAGAAGGTTTTCAGGCTTGTGAGCAACTCGCTCCAGGTGAGAGAGATTGTTGGGGAAGTTATTTCTCCTGGAGGGAGTACAACAGCAGCTACATAGCTTTGAGAATTCCTGATCTGGCTTGTTGC
>JZKD02S1772299.1:79295-94322 GCA_000966675.3 Picea glauca
GAAGTCCACAATGGTTCCAGGCTTGATCTATTAGGGGAAACCAAAGTACACGCTGAGGGCAGAGATAAAGATTCCCTCTCCCTCCAACGGAAGGTCCTTCGAATCTCTCAAGATTTTGCTTTCCTTAAAAAACAAGTAGAGCTGAAATGAAACGATGAAAGAACTCTGAATTAGGCTGTAGACTGATGGCTTGTCAAGAGGACTGAGCTCTGAATCTAGACAGCATAACTTTGCATGGAATTATCTGCTGAAACAATGAGCCTTCACTGCTATTTATAACATTTTCCAGGCGGTCACGTAACTAGCTTCCGGTGTAAACACGGTGCTGTTTAGGGTTCACTTAAGCCATTAATTCACCGAATTTGCAGAACCGACCCTGATCTGGATGTCAAATCATCTTGGGGGAAGGTCCATTGGCGGTCGGGAGGCCGACTTAAGTATTTAATGTGCCGTATTAGCATATGCGTGGCTTTTTATGTGGACAGTCGCGCGTCGGGCGCTTAAGCGCTCACAACACATTCTTATCCCGCGCATACGCGCGCACCTTACTAATGTGAAGTGTCTTTCAATTTTTGTATAGTTTTTGACCCTTCTGGAATGCTGTAAACTTCATTCTGTGCCATGAATGACTTCATTGTTGTGTTGATGATGCGGAGTTCTTGTCGCCCTGTGTGGACGAAATTTCAGTGATAACAACTATGCCACATTATCTTGGACTGATAAATATCCATCCCTTCGATATCACGGATAGTAGGAGTCCATGTGGCTCCATAAATCTACGACTCTCATTACTTTGCAACTATGAACTTCAGGGCTTTCCAACTCCTCACGTCGTGAGTTCCCCGAAGGGCTAAGTCTTCAGAATATCTAATTTGGTGCTAAATGTCCTCATACCACCAATGGTTGATATTCATTTCAGTGTTCACAACTTTGAAGGTTTTCACCCTTTGTAGGTTCTGGGATAGGTTCCTTCAGAGTACTAAGTCTCTAAATTATGGGATCGCTTTCCACGTGCCCTCTCATCCAGCGACTCCAATTCAATAGACAACCTGAGACAGGGGTCAAGTAGGGGCCACATGTTTCTCCATGATGCGTTCCAAGTCAGTTGGGTAATCGAGGGTGAGATTATTAGATCGATGTCTCGGAGGGACCCCAAAGGATCCAAATATCAACGTTCCTTGTCACTTTGGAATTTTAGGATTCGAGAGCTCAACAAGTACCTTTTGACTTCCTCTTCGGAGCATGCCTGACCTACCAACACATGTACCTAGCATTCAGGGCCAAGATTTAATCCATCTTGTCGATCTTTAGGGGAAACTTACGCATCCCTATACAAAAAAATACCTGGACTTCCAGATAACTGTTGATCTATGGACACATGTCCCTCCATTTTCAATGGTCTTGATTTACTTCATGACTTCAACATTCCGGATTTTAGGTGTTATACCACTCCTATTCTCTCAAATTAAAATTTCGTTGAAGGACTTAACGCTTCCCTCCCTAATTTTGATCTAACAACTGAGAGGTATCCACACTATATCCCGAGATCGACAACCCCGATCAATTCACAACTTTTGCCTTAGATTATTTTCGAGGATTATGGACTCATAAGTCTCGAAGTCCTAAAGTCGAAAGAGCTAGAACCTTTCAGACCAGCGCATGGTTCCTAGGCCTTGGTCACATGTGTCCTTTAGGAAATCTTGTGGGCTAAGTGCATATCTTTTTAGCATCAAAATGGGTTAAGGACATGGGAATGAGCCCATGGTCATATGGAAGGATAGTGCGAAGGGAATGCCCTTCTCCCTTCAAGATGAACTTGACATTCCCGCTAAGGTAAACTTAAAAGGGTTGGCAGGACTTAGACATTTCATTCAATCCTACCCCAACTCTACTGCATATTTACATTCCATAACTCTCTAGTAGCTACAAAATAACATTTCTAATAATTGTTCAAATACTGAAAGACTTAACCATAAACACAGACAATCATCATCACATCTAATATATATGTATATACATAAAGTATGATAATACTTATCAGAACTGGAGAATGTGAAGCGAGTACTGAAAGGGGTTCTCATTTACTCCCAAACATAGGCACATCCACTCCTGAAAGATTTACCACTGGCCACCCCTAATCTAGACCATGATGCTCTGAAAGATATTCTTTCTCCTTGATCCATGAGAGTTATGGAATGATGTTACTCTCCTCCTCCCACGGGAAATTAGAAACTAGTTTTCTCTACTATAAGGAAGGAGGTTTGCATGAGTACTTTCTCAGTCACTCGTCAAACTCATTTATAATATTGTATCCAAACCCTACCCATGGATTCTCTCAGCCAAAAACGAGCTTGCTTCTCATCTTTTCTCTCTATTTTGGAGTCGAAAACATGCTTCTCTTCTCCTTTCGAGATTGTTCTCTCTACTTTCTCGTCCCATCGATCAATATTTGTCCCCGAATTACCTCCTTTCTTTCCTTCCTCAGCAAGGATGTGTGGGTATGAATCCAAATTCATGCTCATTCCTAGAATCCTTATATATGGGTACCTTGCCCCGTCTCCTCATTAACTCTTGAGGATGGCCTTCCAACTACCAGCCTGACTGGTAATTCATTTATGTGTCAGAGGACTATTGAGGAATTAAACCCAGTAGGTACTGGTCTATTGAGGGTCATATCAACCATTCTTGGTTTCCCCTCATCATCTCTCTCATATAATCCATGTTCTATCGTTTCAAACTTCCCCCCTTTCAACAATTGTGCAACA
The DNA here is from genome assembly GCA_000966675.3 of Picea glauca. Classification (NCBI taxonomy): domain Eukaryota; kingdom Viridiplantae; phylum Streptophyta; class Pinopsida; order Pinales; family Pinaceae; genus Picea; species Picea glauca. The sequence continues at coordinate 82,061 of JZKD02S1772299.1, forward strand.
CATATCAATTTTTATTAATAACATAAAATTCATACATTGACCCTTTTATACATAGGTTCATCAAATAAAACATTCACACATATTTATTTTGTCCTATTATCTTGGCCAGTTATATTTATATTTACAAAATGGGGGAAATAGGGGTATTACAGTTGAATATGAAAAGCCAAAAGGTTTGCGGGCCCCAATGGGGGTAGTTGATATGTCAACTTCCTAGGGGCGTAACTTTTGCATACGATCTTCGTTTGGGGTGCTCGATACACCATTGGAAAGGTCTAACTGAGAATAATGACTTTCAACTGACCCAAGACAATGTGAATATCAATATTTTTGGTTGCAAATCCCCAAAAAATGTCATTTAGGGCCTCAAAACAACCCCAAAATTTTGGGACCCGAAAAACTACCAAGGTGGAAAATTGTTTTTTGAGCTAGTGGAATAGGTGCGTGGTCACCAACATCCACTTGGATCAATCCTCCCTCCTTATAAAGAAAAGGTATCCATTGTGTTGAGTTCCCATGGGATAGGGGAAAACATTTGTTGAATCCAAACCTTGATGAGCTACTTGCCTTGCTGGAGAAGTTTCACTGCTTAGCTTGTTGATGGATGGAATGAACCTGTGGCTGGAAGGGTTGGAAATTTTTAACTACTCTACCTACATGAGATGAATGTGTGCAGAAGGAATCCTTGGGATTTTCTTTAATCTTGTCGACCTTCTTCTGTTGGAACAAAAGTGCTTGGACTAAGGTTGCAGTGGTTACGATGTTCTTTTGTTCACCTTTTGAATAGACTGTGAAGAATTTGAATTTTGTAGTAAGAGATAATACCTTGCGGCACTATCTAGGTGGGACAGTAGTCAAAACTACCTCTAGTATCCTATAGATATGCCCCCCTAGATTAACAATGACACTATAGGGTTGAGACTCATAAATAGCATGGCACTTCCACATATATGGTTGGCCCAAAATAATATAAAAAAAATACAATGGGGAAACATCACATAATACCTCATCATTGAAGGGTTGGATGCCATTGGACATGTGACACTATTGGCTGACATGAAGATCTCGTCCCTAGTGAATCCACCCAATGTTGTATGGTTGCAGGTGTGGTGTTGTTGACAATCCCAACTGTTTGACGACCTCTTCTTTGATGAGGTTCTTTTTTCTTCCATTATCAACAATAAAATGAAACAGAGTCCCCTTCACCCACATCTGCGAATAAAAATGTGATCCCTATCTTCAGGATCTGTTGATTATTTTGGTTGAATTGTTATGGTCACGACAATAGAAGTGGTGTATGCGTTGATGATCTATCTTCTATCAGTATTTTCTGAATCAGATTTTGAATCAGGGTTTGACTCATTGTCTTTGATCTCGGCCACCAATGACTGTTTTGAGCTACATTCATCGGTGTTGTGCCAGGGGATTTTGTGGAAATCACACCATTTTCTAGTGTCCTTCTTCATCTTACCGTGACACTTATTTTCCTGTGTCTTGGACTAACTTTCAGGAGGTTTTTTGTTAGGGCCATATTTATCATACTTTTGTTTTTGTGGATTTTCATACCTGAACTTCTGCTTGTTCTAGTGCTTAAATTTTTTCTTGATTTTAACAACATATTGATAGTAAACACCAAGTGATGAGATGTTTAGAAAATCCATTTCAGTTTGGATGTATCTGTGTAGAGCCCCACTATATTTCAGAACCAAATGTCACTCAAAGTCTTTGATACCCATATTGGTTTTCAAGGTATGGAAGGTATTGGTGAAATCCGACACTTCTTGGCCCCTCTTTTGACACAATGTGGTCCATCTCATGTATTGTTCTTCATAGTTTCCAACAGGGTAATATTGTTCCTTGACCGCATCCATAAAAAAACTCTCAAGTGGGCTCGACCACATATATTCCAGACTCCTCTATAGAACTTTGGTCCCAGTAATTTTACCACCAATGTTTGACATGGGGGAGAGCCTTAAAGTGTGCGAAGGAGATATTTTCATTTTCAAATAAATTATGAATAGAGAAATAACCTTCTAGAAAATTTAACCATTTTTCTAGGGCATCTGCATCTATCTGTCCTTCAAATATGGGAATATCAAAATTAAATTGTACCTTGAAAGGCGAGGTGCCTCCAAAGTGGCCACTTAAAGAAGACGTGTCTAGTGTTATTGGAAGACATTGAAGGATGTGGGAAAAATTCTATATCATTTTGTCCCTCTGTCACGTGAGAGCTTGCTCAAGCAATAGATAAATATAATCATCTTCTCTGCCATTTTTCTTTTCTTCTTCCATGGAGGGTTTCTTGTGCATGTGAGAGAGATTGTCCTCAAGAAAGAAAATCTCAATACCCAACTTTTTATACTCGGACCTTGTAAGGGACATGCACTGAAAAATGATCAAGAGAAACCTTCTCTGATACCACTGATCTGGATTATTTTCGGAACGAAATGAGAGAGAAGATATAATAAAGAAATGTACAGAGATATCTTGGATATCCAATAATATAACATAAATGTATCAGGAATGCAACCATAAACACAGAGATATAGTAATACACACTTTATATTAATGAGTGAAAATGTTCAAAGACTGTAAAAATACAAAGTGAAAGACTCGCTAGAATGGTGGGGGCTTATCTATAAGAAGAGATGTGAAGGCTACTCACATTCACAAGAAGATGATCATTACAATGAGACTCCAAAGGCCTTTTTAACATAATTAAAATCCAAAACCCTAACCCTGGAAGATGAAAGGCCAAAATTTTTGTGGGCCCCGATGGGGGTAGTTGATATGTCAACTTACAGGGCCCGGTGTAAATTTTGCATACGATCTTTGTTTGGGGTTCTCGATACATTGTTGGAAAGGTCTAACCGAGAAGAAAGACTTTCGACTATCTAGGCTAGTGCCTCTGGAAATTGCCTGGACCACAAATCCCCAAACAATGTCGTTTAGGGCCTCAAAACGGCCCCAAAAGTTTAGGACCTGAGAAACTACCGAAAAAATTCTAAGGTATAAAACTGTTTTTCGAGCCAGTGGAATAGGTGAGTGGCCACCGATATCCATCTGGATCAATTGTGGAAACTTGGTTTTACCCAAACTAACATTCATATAAGGTATCTAAAGGTTATTGAAATCCTTGTTCACATGTTATTGATCTCATGTTAAATTTATTAGTTCAAACAGTAAAATCCATGGATCTCTCAATTAAAAAAAAACTTGTATGCTTTCATTCACAATTGACACATCAAGCATTAAAAGTATCTATGGTTGTGTTGCACTTTTTCATCCAGACAACTTATCTATGTGAAAATGTAACTGAGACTAGATCCTATCATTCATCCCAATATATTCATTTGTTTGTAACAAAGTGATAGAGGTCATAATGGAAAAAGTTTCCATTTTCTCAAGATATGTTCTCACAAAAGGGTGCATAATACATTCTTTCACCATATTGGAATATTCATTTGTTTATAACAAAGTGATAGAGGTCATAATGGAAAAAGTTTCCATTTTCTCAAGATATGTTCTCACAAAAGGGTGTATAATACGTTATTTCACCATATTGGAATTCTTGTATTTTGAATTGATAAATGATTGAATCAATTCTTTAAGAAAGAAAATAATGTAATCAAACCAAAACTATGTAAATTTGTATTGATAGGAAATGGAATGGTATAGTAAAACAATAAACCATGAGAAGTGATTTGATGTTAAGGTTACTATATTTGGAGACAAAGAAAGCTACATGTTATGTTATTCATAAAACCCTACATATTACAAAAAAGAAACCCAACCCATTAATTAACTTTTCATATTATACCCTAGTCTCTAGAGGACATAATCTAATCACAAATATTAAACTAAACTAATAAAAGTAGAGAACAATTATGCATCCCAAGTGGTGAGACCTTTACAACTAGTAGAAATCTTAATATATTGCAATAATTAGATAAAAAGAATATAGTGGATCCAAACTCATAACTTGTGTTAAAACAAAGTTTCAATTTTATAACTTGCACTTCATTACATACATTGGTTTTGAATAATAGAAATAGAAAATTGTGGATGCTTAGAGCTTCAAAATCGATGGTTATAGTACCAGTAGATTTTCATTACATCATAAATTTAGATATATAGAAGAAACCCTAATCAATATGATGAGGATATCCCCTTTTCTCTCATAAACAAGAGCATCCAGATTAGTGAAGGTAACAAGAAGATCATCCATCTTTGGTTTCACACAATCCATATGACAAACTTAGCAAATACGGAGAATTGATGTTGATCCATATGTTATTCATATGACATGAGATGCATACAAATATAATTTTTTTTATCTAAAGGATCCTGGCAATTTCTTGGGCTAGACCTTCAAAACCCATGTGACGATTTTCCACCTAGGTGCACACACATATATGAACCAACGAACTCAGGTACCAAAACTACATAGTAATGCAAGAACTGAACTGAAATTATTCATCAGTAAATGTTAGTTAAAAAGATCACTAAAATATATCAAGAACTTAGGAAATAAACTGAAAGAATCAACCATTACCTTTAAATGATTGTTGCAAGGTTTAATTCTTAGAATCATGGATTTATAGGATAATAGGGCCATGTTTAGGTACAAAAGTGGAATGGTAGTGGAAAAAGAGGTGTTTGATTATGGAAAAATGGGAGGCGAACATCTTCCCCATGCCTATTTACTTACATGTCCTCATGCAAAAAACATCCTCACAAAATTGGCCACAAAATTGAAGCATCCATGAATGGCTAAGAGAGCCCAGTTGCATTTATCAAGATGCTAAGAGCCCCTTTTGTACTAGTTATCCTCTCATTGGATCTCCTATGTAATGGATGAATAAAATTAATTCATTCCTTATGCATATTTGTATTCTCATGGTGAAATTTCTTGATTTATTCTTGGAATTTCTAGTTCTGTGCTTTTAGTTGCACATTCTCCTTTTGTATATACCTGTTCAGTACAATCATCTCCAGGAGTTCTTGCTTCAACTTCTTAATTTTCCAATTCTTTCTCTTTTCCTTTCCTACTGGTTAATATGATGATGGATTGGGTTCATTTTTTCCAATAGATACATTATCAAAGGGATTTGGAGGTGTTTTTTTATAGAAGTTTGAAGCCTTAGTCCTTTGTTTCCTTGCAGCTTTAAAATATTTGCCAACATTCTGACATCCTCTCCCTCACTATCTAAGGAGATTGAGAAATATTTTGTTTCCGGATGTTGAAGAAAGGTGGGTGTCACCTAAGAATATTTTTAAATGGGGGAAGAGACTTGAATATTTTGTTGAATAGAGGTCACCACCTAAGTGCCAATCCTCTATTTTTCCATATTTTTTGTGATTCTATAGAGTAGAGGTGGTCTAAATAAAGGATCTACTAATGGAATGACCTTCACAGTTTTTATCTTTCATGGGATCCTTAGAGGAGATATGAATCCCTTGGCTCTAAGGGAGTCCAAGAATTCATCAAGATCAATTTTATTGTTGTCAAAACCATGTTTTTCTCGATCCCTTGCCACCACCTCATTAGGTTTTGTATTGAATTTATTTTAACTAATGAAATTCTCCCATGAATTGTTTCTTCTACACAGCTCTGCTACGATTAATATTTTCACTAGACCATGATCATACAAGATATTATGAGGGTATTTACTATTCTTTCTCACTTGAATTCAAATCTTAATTAGGATCTTCCATAGCTAATAGGGAAAATTTAATTGTTGATCAAACTCAAAGTGAAACAAGATCCTAATATGATACTAGAAAGTGAAAGCATACCATCCCTCGCACCTCAAGTACTTCTGCAATAGAACCAAAGGTGCATTCCATTCATATTTAAGCCAGGACCAAGGTATTTCCTTTTGATTCGGATTTATGAGCAGAAAAAAATGAATGAAAAAATGAATACAATAACATAGAGATAGAGAAAACAACAACAAATATCCAATGAACAATAACTTCGATTGAATAAATAAAATAGGTTGAAACTGTAAAACTACAGAACTGAAAACAACTTGCTCAAATGGTGGTAGCTATCTCTAAGAAGAGATGTGGCTGCTACATTCATCCTTATGAGAAGAATGATTATAATGAAGCTCGAGAGGCCTTTTTAACATTACTCATGAATTACAAAACCTTAGACATCCAAAAACCTAACCCTAGGAGATGAAATACCAAAATTTATGTGGGCCCCGATGGGTAAGTTGGTACCTTAACTTCCCGTGGTCGTAACCTTTGCATAAAACATCTGTTTTAGGCACATGATAGCCCGTTGGAAATTTATTTTTGAGAACTACACATTATGCCATCAAAATTTGACTTTGTCTACAGTTTGACTGTGGAAATCCAAAAAAACATTGTTTAGGACCCAAAACAACCTTGGAAGTATAGAAATATGTACTAACATTAAAAATTCCAAAATAAGACAGTTGGATTAGGTGGGAAGCCACGAATATGCACATGGACACTATGTAGGGCTTCAGACAACCCCAAAAGTGTATAATCCACAATCACAAAGAATTGCAGAAGAACGTGTTGAACTAAAAATTGTTAAGAGGATCTAGTTGTAATAGGTGGGTGGCCACCAATATCCATCTAGATTAGTCCTCCCTCCTTAGGAAGAAATGGTCTCCATTTTATTGTTTTCCCCCATCCGGTGAGGAATTGTTTTTTGAATTTGGCTCTAGGTGAGCCACTTGCCTTATTGCAGAAGCTGACCTTCCTTGATAACCTAACAAAGTTGGATCCCCTATTGGCGAGTTCCCTTGACCTATGTTTACACTATCATATCAGTGGATGTATGGTCCATGCAGTTAGGGTTGAGCTCCGTTGGTTTCAACTCTTCTTCAATCTTCGAGGTGTCCAATAATGGTGAAACATATGGCCAGAGGAGGTCCACATTGAACATTGAGTGCAAGCCAAGGAAGGGGGGAGTGTTGAGCTAAAAATCATTGTCACCCACAGCCTTGGTGATAGTGTAAGGCCCATATTGAAGTGGACAGAGCTTTTGATGGGCCACTGTAAGACGTTATTTCTTCAAATATAACCATACCTTGTCTCCTGCCTAAAACTTGTGTGGTACCTAGTGTTGATCATGGCGCTAGTTGTACTTAGCATTGGATTTCTGCAAAATCTCATGGACTTCTTGGTGGATGTGTTAAATCCACTCAATGAATTAATTCCTGCCAAACTTGGGGTACATACAAATAGATATTGTCGGCATCTTTACTACCTGGCCCAATCATAGTGAGAGTATAAAATCCTTACTAAAAAAAAAGAAGAAATCTTAAGAGTCACTTTAGAGAATGCAAAGAAAAGGCTCTCCCATTATGCATCTCCTATGCGCACACCTTCTCTCAGACTACTTCTCGCATCTCGTAACATTTCCTTTCCCTCTTTCATTGTCGTTCTCTGCGCCTCACGCAACTACACAATTGTTTCTTGATCTTCTCGAAGATGTCTCTAGAGAAAAAATGTGGTTCCTCCATGAACCTTTATCGTCGATACCTCCTGGTTCTTCACCACCAACTGGCCCTACAACTCTCTATTTTCTTAGTAGAGTTCAGCTATAGCAAGTTGGGCCTGCTCTAACTGCTAGATGGAACTCTTAACGGGAGAACCCAATTATTTTTCCCTCCCCTTTCATTCCCCGCTTCCTTTAATAGCAGTCCCCACAAGCCCTGACCGATAAGTAAGCCTCGTAGATCCCTCAATGGCGGGATATATATTCAGCTCAGTTTGAGGGAATTTTTCCTCCCTTTTTCCTGTGTCTTTTCTAGGCCTCCCTCTTCTCCGCGGTGTTCATTCCTGTGGGGGCGTGGTCTGCAGCATACCTCCTTCAGGCGTACTTATCTCCACCCCAAATTCCACTAGAGGCACTAGCACCCTATCCGAACAAAAGTCTGTACCTCATGTTGAAGCTTTGAGGATGCTAGGAGCCAATAATAATGAATCCCAGGTGCGTTGGGGCTCAGACTTGGCATTCCGACTACCTCGCATACCCCGTCCCTTGTTAGGAAGGGATACCATAATGAAACAACGTGGTATCTTAGACACTTGTAGGTAATTAAGGACCACTACAATGATTTTCACCTGAATAAACACACAATATTAGCATCACAGAAGCATAAAATTGACTTATGTGTGGAATTCCCCACATAACTCCTAGAATTTATAGCCAAACATAGCAACAAACCAGAGCATTCCAAAAGAACACTCATGTTTCATGACAATATGCCTTGAAGACTTAACGCATCATAGCTGCTCATCGGATGTAATCCAGAACACTTAAAGCACCGCCGATCGGAGTTGCAGAGAATGTGCAATACGAAAATTCCAATCTCTTTAAACTCCCCAGCTTCCATTATTGATGAATGATAGTTGACACACTTGGTAATACAGATTCTGGATACATTTAACGAATTCCTTAGTACGGTATCCGACCTTCTGGGAGCATACATGTGCATGCTCAACTCTGGCGTCTTTTCCCAGTCCCAAAGGTCGAGAAGCTACTATGACAATTCCAACACTTGTATCCGCCGTACTCGATTTGACACTCTTTGTCATGATGACATGACTCATTTAAACTGAAGAGGAGCGACAACATGGATAAAATACATCACAGGTAATTCAAAGGAGCAACCAAGATCATGTTAGTATTAAACGGTCAAGAATAACGAGCTTCACAGGTATGCACCATTCGATTATGTTTGTTGGTATCTTAGGTTATGTTTTCTCAATCGCTAAACCGTCTCAACCCCGCTTACAGGAAGGATTCTCCAATCACCGAACGAATCTTTCTTAGCGATCTCACCGATGAACCCAAAAGAAACTCCAAAGAAGGATCGATAAAGTGATATAGAATGCCAAGTTCCCTAATTTCGACACCCCCGATAATTTCATTGAACTGAGAAACATGGTCAAGCGACATGCGGAACAAGATGTGCTATTGACCGAAGAGTTAGCAAAAATAGTAAATGTGAAGCCAGGGCAAGTACGACAATTCATAGAACATCCAATCAAATCTTGATCCATGCTACGACAACTAAACTCTAGCTTAGTAAAGTATCGAGTGCATGCATTAGACATCAGGGGAATATATGCGGCCCCGATGGAACAAAATAGATTTCCATGGGCCCAAACTTGTGAAAAACTATTTGTCAGCTGGACTGAATATGTGAGCATTCATCCTTTCCAAGAAGTATCTCAGGACAACTGTTAAAGAAGCTATTAGAAGATAATTCCATGTGGCGATTTTTGTTTTGTTTAAATTACAATTAGCTGTTAGTCTCGGTTAGAACTCCATATTCTAAATAAATACATTGGCCAATTAGCAAAAGGTTGATGGTTGTTGTGAGAACTCTTTGTTTTTGGTTGTTAAGAATTATTTTGAGACTGCTATAAATTGAGAAGTCCTTCTAGACCAAAGACAAACTATTTTCATCAGATGCATGTAATTGGACTTGGAGAAGAACTACTTCCTATCTTGTTTCATGAATGATGCAGTAATGAGTAAGAGCAATTAATTTTGTTGTCAAGTTATCTGGTGCAATGTTTTGATGTTATTTTCTTTAATGATGAAGATAAATCGTTGTGTTATTATGTGATACATGGTTATGGTAGATCAATTATTTTTCTTTCCATTATCGTATTACATATGTGATTTATTTCTGATAGTTATTTTCTCAGACAGTAATTGGATTCTCACATGGTTAATGTATTAGTACTAGGCCTGTGGTATAGAGTAATTGTCTGCATGTTGAGTAGCGGGTTATCCCAAACTTAATCCTGTTAATTGTCAAGTTGGTTTATGTTGTCTTGCATCTCTCATATTAGTTCCACCCAAGAGAAAATACAAAAGAAAATAGTCCCAACTGAAGGAAGAGCCTTCACAAAGAAACACAAACCCCATCAATAAATTGGTCAGATCGCAATATCTGGAGAACCATTCCATTTTAAGCACTGCAGAGTCTAATTGGGCCTTGGTGGTGGGTTTGGTTCCTACTATTGAGTCAATATATTTAGGTCCCATCAACAAAATTGGCGCTAGAAGGAGGTCCTGAGAATGAATGGATGAGTATATATTTTATCTATCATTTCAAACAACCTATAGATTGATAACAACCCACGTGCATGGTTAGTCCGTAACAAGACAACCCACACACATTGAGTATTATTGAAACAAATAACTTACCCCAGCCCAAGGAAGAACCTTTTCACCCTAAAATACCTTACGCTCTTCCTCACGAGGAAGTGAATCAATTTAGGAGAATCACCAGAGCCTACACCCGACAGATCGGTGCATTGTCCTTATCTCCCATCCTCCCTCAAAGAAAAAAACAAAGCATACCAGTGGTTATCACTCCTGACGAATTTTTTGTACACTCCGTAGAAGACTTAATAGATTTCACAATTACCAAAATCCAAGAACCTCTTGATTTGATACCCAAAACGCCAACCATCGACGCCTCTGAGCCAAATGACATTTTGGAAGAAGAAGAGTTCGACTCAGATTCCGAGGATATGGAGGGTGATAATAATCATGAGGAAGAACGAGAAATCCCACTTCATAACAATCAGCCCTAGTTGGTCGGAGGCGCCGTGGCCATCCCCGAGCAAGTACATAATATTCCTCGACATCCAAAGGAACTACTTCCTAAGTACGATCCCGAAACTTCATTATTACCTGAAGATCATATCAAGAAGTTCATACTCACGATCAAACTTATGAACATTCAACATGAAGACGTAGTTTGCAGACTCTTTCCCTACACGTTCGAAAATTCATCTTCCACGTGGTATTTCAATTTTCCAATAGGATCGATAACCAGATGGACTAAGTTCCAGAAAGAATTTCTAGATAAATTTATAGAGAAAACCACTATGGGAGCCTTGATGGATGAGTTATTCGTAGCCACCATGAGTCTAAAAGAGAGGGTCAAATATTTCAACCAGAGGTTCACGACCATCCTAAATAAATTCCAGCCTGTGGAAAAACCAACTCAAGATTTGCAAATCGAGGTTTATGCCAACGCGCTCCCAACTTCTATTTCTATTTTTGCAAAAAGAGCCGCTAAGAAAACCCTGGCGGAGAATTTTGAAGAGGAAAAAATGATAGAATTATAGATGAAAGGATGTAAAGAAGGCCTTGCCTCTATGTTAAAGAAAGAAACCCAGCCCCCTCCCAGGAGGGGAATCCTTTTGACTAGACCGTCGGGAAAACCGGTTGAACAAACTCCCGACAAGGGTAATGGAGATATAGAATATTTACAATGCATGGTTAAAAAATTATCAAATGAAATAATAGACATGAAGAGAAGTGCAGGAGAGGGAAACCAAGGCCAAAGGCCCTATAATCTTTTCTTTAAAATAAATCTGCCTTTCAAAGCAATTGAACCGCCCCTGCTAACCTAAATATCAATCTAGGAAATGTCGTGTCTGATTCTTTGTGTACTTATCATAAAGAGAACCACTCTGAAAGAGACTGCCCTCAATGGATCCACGCCATGAACTTGATGGCCAACTGGTTTCTAGACGAAGTCTCCTTGGCCGAACAACCAAGAAGTTCGGCTATGAATACGACGAACCAAGAAGAAGTTGGCCCACCACGAGACAGAGCCATACTGATATGGGATCCTGACCTGATCATTCCTTCCAATGATCTTTTTGAGTATCGGGAAAAACCCGTGGAAGTTTCGGAGATACAGACACACAGTACTGGTCCACCCGGATCAAAAGATACCGACGCCACCCAGGCCTCAGAGAGTAAGGCAACTCCCGATCGCCCGAAGACATCTTTCTCTCTCGGTAAGAAACCTATAAGAATTCATACCTGGTAATCGCCCAAATTAGATTACAACGTGGTAAAAAATTTGAAGAAGTGTTGACGGGGGAAAATGACCGTCCATCAACTGAGAGAGTGGAACCGGTCCGGGGTTGTCTAATAACCCAAGCCATTTGGAATGAACCACCCTGACGGGTTTAGCGGCTCCATTAGCCGTTCTAAGGTCCTATGGAAACCAAAGAGAAAACTAATCTAAACTAACTAAACTAACTAAAACAAATAAAACTAACTAAACTAACATAAAACTAAATAAAACAAATTAACTAAAAACAAACTAAACTAATATAATTAAAACAAACTACTAAATGAATTAAACTAAAACTAAATATAAACTACTCTAATTATTCTATATATAAACTACTAATTACTATTACACTAACTCTAATAATTAATTATCTA
>JZKD02S1772299.1:100674-117551 GCA_000966675.3 Picea glauca
CTAAAATAGCATACAGGATCAGAATATAAATCAAATCAAATCTTTTTAAAAGAATCAAATCCAATTTTCTTTCAATAAAGATTAAAAATGAATCACTAATGATTCAAATGATTTCCTCATTCAAATTTAAACAAAATCAAAAGTGATTTAATCGAAACAGAGATAAGAATACTTTGTTTTCTTTTACCATAAAATTGGGTCAAACAGTAACAAGATTGTTTCATATCAAAATGAAATTGATAGCAAATCATATCATATGTGATACAATCTAATCCAACACAACCGTCTCCCACTTGTTATAGCTATAATGATATAACCACAGACTCAAATCGTTCAATCGAATACACAGATGGAAAGACTATTACGATTATGTATAAACGAAATCATATGAAACAACATCAACCCAACCAAATTCGTGATTGTTTTCTTGCACAGTCAACAGACAAGATCGTAATAGAATCAACAGAGATTAGAATTGTAAACTGGGCAAATAATCAAAACGAATCACAACTGATTTTAATTATAGGAATAAATCGTGAATCTGATACAGTCAATTTCGTTCTTCAAATCAAATTCAAACAGCATATTCATTGCACTATGAATCATAACGTTAACATGGTGGAATTAACCAATGCGAATTAACCGGCTGAGTATAACTGTTATGAATTGAATCCATGCACGATTTGGGTGAATTTGTACAGAATCACATTGAAAATAATCCAAACTGTATTCCTGTTGGTCGAAAGTCACATAGAACATAAAACCGTAACAATTATCCATATCAAAACTGTTGCTAATCATAGCATATACATCATAACGAAATCCAAACGAAATGCGATTGTGTCCGGAATCGAATATGAGAAACAACTTGCATTTATGAAAGCAGAGAATTCAATTTAAGCCAAATCAAACCAATCCAATCCATACCACGATCAATCAAATCGAAGGAAATCCAATCAAGGCTAAACTGGGAAAATGAAATTCGATTTATTAAAACAAAACTATGTACATAATGCATATAATGTGACAGAGCAAATCCACGCTGTAGATAGAGCTATTCACAGAATTCAGATTCGTTATATAAACAAGTATTATTTACAAAAAACGATTGATATCGAACATACCTGTGTGACGACGAGGCTACTTGATGGGTGAGAGGGATTTCTGAAGAACAGATCTGAAGGAATGCATACAAACTCAAAATGCATGTTCCAGCCACTGATGAATTGACCTATAAAATGAGAGCTAGATATCTGTAGTAGCTCACTTTCTGAAGAAACCACCCATGATGAAGGTAAAGGGGCTAAAAACGGTTCTGGGTTTTCAACGGTGTGAGATAATTCAAATACATTTGCCCAGAATCGCTCATGCAAAAACGTGACTCTGGGAGCAATTACGGGGTAGTCTTCTCTGGCAAGATGAAACCAACACCAACTCTGAACACCATGGGGGTTTAATTCGCCCTTCGGGAGCCAGGAGATAACACAGAGTGAGTCGGGCTAAGGGACAAGGGTTTGAACAGAGTGGGCTCAAAGATTTTCCCAAAAATCAACAGAGGTAACCCTGTAAGGAGGTAGGCATTAATGCAAAGTGTGCGAGGGTGGTAGAGCTTACTTCTGCCATGCATAAGAGTTAATATGAACGTACAACCGCCAATTTCCATAGCCGTTCTACCCATAATAATAGTTCAACCACTAAGCCATGTATAAAACCAATGAAATCCAATGTGCATACCAATACGCGCCAGTACTATGCCATAGTGTTCAAAACATTCGACGTATAGATCAATACCAAAATCAACCATGTGCCAATGCATTGAATCATATAATCAAAGGTTTGACCGAGGTGCCAAAAAGATATTCATATAGTCATGAAAATATTAACATGAGGATTATATCATATATATAAAACAAAAATAAATCATAACCCCTATGCATCTCATAGAATCAATGATTAGGCAAGTCATAAAATGCAAATCCAAATGCTCAATGCCTTCAATAAAACCAAGTTGTATAATCAATCGAAGTATGAAAACCGATCAAAGGATATTTCCAATCTTGTAAAGATCAATAAAAAGGTAAGCGCAATAGGCATAATGACACAAAAGATATTGGCAGTTCAGATAACGATCGAAATATGACCTCGAAGTGAGAAGTTTTCACGCTTACAGTCGTGAAAACTTAACATAGACAAATGTGCAAATGTCACAAGAAATGAAAGTGTCGTCTATTTAAAAAATGCGACGAAAAACTTGATGTTCGCAAGACATAGGTGTAGGCAGCTTAAGAGACAGTGGAAAAATGTGAATTGGCTGCCAACAAGAAGTGAAGGGATAATATATCTGTCATGGACATATGTAGGATTCCTCAGTAGAAAGAATTGATGCTACAGGCTCTGAGCTCAGAACAAGAAAAGGCCGTAATGAGCGGCCCATAAATAAATCTTCCTTCCACTGATCCGCTGAGAAAACCAACTGTGAACACCTGTGTGGGAGATAGGAAGGAAAAACCTTTTGTCCCACCGTTCCTCCTAACGTTTGAAATATTCAATAGAAACATCCACAATTGTTTAGCATATTCTGGAGCATCCTCCAACGTCATGCTCTTGTCTGTTTGCAAGAAATTGAGTGTCGTTCCTCTCAAGACTGATAAACATGTCATACAATTGGATAGGACCTAGGTTAAAGTCATAGGAGAACTCAAAGATGTGATGATCAGAATATCGACACACCCCACATTTGTGCAAGTGATCAACATTATTGTAGTAGATATCCCAGAGGCATATGGGCTCTTACTGGGTCGAGATTGGTATGAAAAGCTAAATGGATACTTTAGGATGGACTGGGAACACTTTGGATACCCCCGAAGGGATACAAGAACATGATCAAAATTGACAGGGAGAGATATCTAAAATATACGGTCACTGATATAGAAACTCATAATGACCCATCGTCCACAGATTTCCCCATACTATAAAATTATTCCTGCGACTCCTACTTTGGAAACTTCGCTCCCCTCTTATCCGATGTTCCTCTTACCCAAAATTCTGAATTTATTTTTTAGGAGAAATTGTCGATACAGTCGGGAGACACCCTTTTATGCCAAAACTCAGCACTGGAACTGTCAAAACAAGAGGTCCGTGAGCAAGAAGCTAATAAGGGAAACAAAAATAGCAATTCCCGTTCAAAAATTTGGACCCTCTATTTTGACGGATCTCAATCTTAGGAAGGGTAGGGAGCATGGTGTATCCTCATCAATCCTATTGGTAAATGTCATTTATTTTCCTGTAGGCTAGAATTCAAATTTACCAACAACATTGTCGAATATGAAGCTCTAGTACAAGGATTAAGGAAATCCATAGATTTGGATATCAAAGGATTGAAAGTTTTTGGGGACTCTGAAATTATTGTTAGACAAGTAAGAAATACTATACATTGCAATTATCCTCATCTGAAGAACTATCAGCAGGAGGTGCACAGGTTAATCAAACACTTTGAGGATTTTAACATCACTGCAATCCCTAGAACAAAGAATATTCTTGATGAATCCTTGGCCACTGCCACTTATAGGCTGTCGCCTTTAGAATATTATGAAGCCTCCTGATTCACTGTGGATCTACTCTACAAACCATCGATACCTAATAACATTTCCAATCGGAAAGTCTTTGAAGGAGATGAACAAATCATAAAATTATTAACTAACCAAGACAATTTCAAAGACCTCACTATTGATGATGAAGAATTCCAAGATTTGTCCACAGAAACCGATCCTCGGACGAAATGACCTATGGATAAATCAAAGGGTCATGCGATCCCAAAAGTGATAGCTAATCTAGAAAATCTTTTTGATCTCAAGGAGCGATTTAAGGGACCCAAAAACGTAAAGATAGGTAGCTCTTTTCCCCTGCATGAAACTATAAATCTTGGGACCCTAGAGAGCCCAAATAATGTGAATCTAGGAAAGACTATGTCTAAAGAAGAGAGGAAGGCTTACCTCAAATTATTTAGGCAATACCAGGATGTCTTCGCATGGTCCTATAGGGATTTGAAAACATATGATACCCGCATCATTCAACACACCATCCCCTTAAAACTGAAATTAAAACCTTTCCAACAAAATCTCTGAAAGTATCACCCATCCCTAGAGCCTCTTATGTATCAAGAACTAAAGAAACTTTTAGATTCCAAGATCATTTTTCCGGTTATGCATTCCACTTGGGTAGCAGACCTTGTTCCGGTGAGGAAAAAGTCAGGGGAGATCTGCCTATGTGTAGATTTTAGGAAACTCAACAGGGCCTCAGAAAAGGACAATTATCCAGTCCCGTCGATGGAACAACTCGTGCAGACAGTTTCAGGATCGGAGATTTTCTCTCTACTAAACGATTTCTCAAGATACAACCAAGTCCTTGTTTCATAGGAAGATCGTTTAAAAACCACTTTTCGAACCAAATGGGGAACCTTCACTTATAAGCGCATTCCTTTTGGGTTAATTAACATAGGAAAAACCTTCCAAAGGGACATGGATGTATCTTTCCGAGGACTAATTAATAGATGTGTGGTAGTGTATCTAGCTGATGTAACAATGTATTCAAAGAACAAAGAAGAGCACATCCAACACTTAACTCAGATTTGCGAGGTGTAGGAAATGCGGTATATCCTTAAACCCTAAGAAAACTATCTTCAATGTTGAGGAAGTTAAGTTGTTAGGTCACATTATATCTCAAGAAGGGATTCACATAGACCCTGAAAGGATTATAGCCATAGCTCAACTTCCCTTGCCCCATAATAAGAAATTTATGTAGTCCTTTTTCGGGAAAATCAATTTTGTGAGGAAGTTCACTCTCGACTTCGCGGAAATAATCAAACCCTTACAAAAGATGATTCACAAAGATGCCAAATTTAAGTGGGATGATGAGAGAAAAGACGCCTTCAACAATATCAAAGCTTCCATTTCTCGGGCCCCAGTGTTGCGAAGTCCTGATTTCAATAGGGATTTTTTCCTTTATACTTTCACCTCTGATCAATTGCTAGTTGTAGTTTTGACTCAGAAGGATGATGGCAACAATGAATCCCCTGTGTCATTTATGAGTACTAATCTCCAAGGAGATGAGCTCAATTATCCTAATGTAGACAAACAAGCCTACGCGGTCTATAAGGAAGTAAAACATTTCAGGTCTTACATCCTCAAGAATCACACTAAAGTAATTTTACCGCACCCTGTAGTCCGATCCTTGTTCACCCAACAGAAAATGGGGGAAAGAAGGGAAAAATGGATGGCGGTAGTACAGGAATTTGATCTAGATGTAAAACCTGCAAAAATAGTAAAAGGGAAAGGTTTGTGAAAGCTTGCACTCGAAGCCCAGGATCAAGTAAATGAAGATATCTATTGGGAGAATGAAATGATGCTATGGTGTGGTGAAGTAGCATACATCTCCCCAGGAAAAGAAACCTGGTACAAAGATTTAACTTATCTCCTACATCATGGGACTTGTCCCGAAAACCTCAACCCTAGAGAAAGGAAATCCCTGAGATTAAAATATGCACAATATCGTCTTATAATTTCGGTACTCTTCTGGATCAATTACAACAGGGTACTGTTAAGATGTCTCAAACAAGAAGATGCAGACAAGGTATTGAAAGAACTCCATGATGGCCCCGCTGGGGGAAATTTTGCAAGAAACACTACCGCTCATAAGATTTTGAGAGTCGACTATTATTGGCCCACCTTGTTCAAAGACGCTCATACTTACGCTAGAAACTGTAAGACTTGTCAAATAAGCATGGGAAAGGAGAAAAGAGTCATGGTACCACTCCAACCTGTTACTGCCTCTCGACCTTTCGAGCAGTGGGGGTTAGATATCATAGGAGAAATCACACCTAGCTCCTCGAAGTTGCACAAGTTCATTCTTATTGCCACTGACTATTTCACGAGATGGATAGAGGCCATTCCTCTGATTCGTGTGAATGAGAAGGTGGTTATCCAATTCATAGAACAACAGTTGATCACAAGGTTTGGTGTCCCTTCTATTCTATTCTTCGATAACAAATCTTAATTTTCTTCAACCCTATTGACAAATTTTTCTCTGGACAAAGGAATCACGATCAAGTACTTTGAAAATTACTATCCCCAGGGAAATGGCATGGATGAATCGACTAATAAAAACCTAGTAAGGGTATTAAAGAAGATGGTGACAGATAAGCAAATAAATTGGCATAATATACTCTATAATTCTTTATGGGTCGACAGGGTCACACCTAAGGAAGCCATAGAAAATTGCCCATACTTTCTAGTCTATGGGAAAGAAGTCATCCTCCCAAATGGACTCTATCTCTCGTCTCTTATGCTGGCCCAAGATTCCAACAAAGAACCCTCATCGACCATGCAACAAAGGATTAATACTCTTCTCATGATGGAAGAAGAGAGAGAAAAAGCTAAGTCAAAATTCCTAGCTCACCAACAAATAGTGAAAATATGGTTCGATAAATATAAGGCTAAGGAAAAGAATTTTGAAGTAGGAGACTTAGTCCTAAAGTGGGATAGAGCAAATGAACCTAAGGGGAAACATTCTAAGTTTCAGAGTCTATGACTTGGACCTTTCCAGGTAGCTGAGAAGATTAGGGCAGGAACTTATCGATTTTAGAGTCTTAGGGGAGAACTTGATGCCCTCCCATTAAATGGCCAAGCCCTAAAACAATACTTCCAGTAAAAAATAAAAAAAATAAAAATAAAAATAGTAATAATAAAAATAGAGTCATGAGTCAAGGTCATAGGAAATGAAGAAGGAACATAGATTTCATTTTTTCCCAGTGAATCACCATTTGTTGAGCACTCAACACACCCTAAAAGAGTATGTTCATTTTTTACTTTTGGGTACCACTTGATCCTTTACACTCTCTGTTTTGCCTTCAGTATGAAACTGATACTTGCTCTTATTTTTATGTTCATTCTAAAGCCTGCCTGAACATACAACAAAGAATCATCTTAATCGTTAAAGGTTCCTTAATAAACTTCTTAAGGAATTGACACACTAAATCTCTCTCCGATGTTCTTAGGAGTTTGACATCAATAAACGTTAAAGGTGTTGAAAATCGTTTGAGAAAGTTTAAAATAGCCGAACACCGATCTTCATCGGCGTCAGCAAATGAAAGTCTTTATTTTTTACAATTGAACCTTGGCAGAGGTATCTCCGAACACCAACCCATTTGGCTTCGGAAGGAAAATGAAAAGGTAAGCATCGTGCAAAGAGAAGAGCAGTATTGTCAATTTCCGACACCCATCACGATTTCGGCATCGAAGAGTTACAAAATACAATGCTCATTAAAATTTACATTTTGAATTTGTCGACCCCCGACGTCACTCAAGTGTAGGTAGTCGCAATATATTTTAAGTAATTTCGACATAAATAGATCCCCTAAGTACAATCCTTACCCATCATCTGAATGATAAATTGTATGTTCAAATAATTTAAGTAACCCTGGGTTGATAAGCCATGTCAACGTCAATTTTTAGAGAGAACATATCAACAAACTCACATTGCAAAACTAACATTTATAAAATCATATAATTTGCACAAAAAACTCAAATAAAAGAACATAGTTAATTTCATTCAAAAGGGAACGAGATACATTCAAGAAGCTTCAAGTTTTCATATAATTAATTCCCGCCAAACTTGGGCTACATACAAATAGATATCGTCGACATATTTACTAACTAGCCCGGTCACAGTGAGAGTACAAAATCCTTACTACAAAAAAAGAAGAAATATTAAGCGTCACTTCGGGGAACGCAAAGAAAAGGCTCGCCCATTATGCATCTATTGCACGCACACCTTCTTCCAGACTACTTCTCGCATCTTGTAACATTTCCTTTCCCTCTTTCAGTGTCGTCCTCTGCGCTTCACACAACTACACAATTCTGTCTTGAGCTTCTCGAAGTTGTCTCTGGAGCCAAACTGTGCTTCCTACATGACCCTTTACCACCAATACCTCCTGGTTCTTAAAATCCAACTGGCCCCGCAACTCTCTATTTTCTTGGTAGAGTTCAACTATAGCAAGTTGGGCCTGCTCTAACTGTTGGATGGAACTCTTAACGAGAGAACCCAATTATTTTTCCCTCCCCTTTCATCCCCCTCTTCCTTTACTAGTAGTCCCCACAAGCCCTGACTAATAAATAAGCGTCGTAGACCCCTCAATGGTGGGATGTATATTCATCTTAGCTTGAGGGAATTTTTCCTCCCTTTTTTTCGTGTCTTTCCTAGGCCTCCCTCTTCTCTGTGGTGTTCTCTCCTATGGGGGAGAGATCTCTAGCATACCTCCTTCAGGAATACTTCTCTCCACCCAAAATTCCTCTAGAGGCGCCGACACCCTATCCGAACAAAATATAGTACCTCCTGTCGAAGCTTTGAGGATCTTGGGAGCCAATAAGAATTAATCCCATATGTGTTGGGGCTCGGACCTGGCATTCCAAATACCTTGCAAACCCCATCCCTTGTTAGGAGGGGATCCCATAATTCAACAACGTGGTGGCTTGGGCACCTGCAGGTAATTAAGGAACACTACGTCGAGTTTCACTTGAATAAATACACAAGATTGGCGTGATAGAAGAATAAACGCGACTTATGAGTGGAATTCCCCACAGAATTCCTAGAATTTATATCCAAATAGAGCAACAAACCAGAGCATGCCAAAATAACACTCACGTTTAGTGAAAATATGCCTTGAATACTTAACGCGTCACAACTTCTCATTGGATGTAATCCAGAATGCTTAAAGCGTCGTCGATTGTAGTTGCAGAGAATGTGCAGTACGAAAATTCCAATCTCATTAAACTCCCCAGCTTCCATTATTGACGAATGATAGTTGACACACTTGGAAATACAGATTCTGGAGGCATTTAACGACTTCCTTACTATGTTATCTGACCTTCTGGGAGAATAAACGTGCACGCTCGACTATGGCATCTTTTCCCAGTCCCAAAGTTCGAGCAACTACTATGACGGTTCCAATGCTTGTATCCATCGTACTTTATTTTCCATGCTTTGGCATGATGACATGACTCGTTTAAACTGAATAGGAGCAACGACATGGATAAAATACACTACAGGTAATTCAAAGGAGAAACCAGGCTCACATAAGTATTAAATGGTCGAGAATAACGATCTTCACAAGTACTCACCGAATGATTATGTTTGTTGGTATCTTAGTACATATTTGGTTGATCGCTAAACTATCTCAACCCCTCTTGCAGGAAGGATTCTCCAATCACCGAACAAAGATTGCTCGACGATCTCACAGATGAACCTGAAAGAAACTCCAAAGAAGGATCGACAGAGCGATATAGAATGCCAAGTTCCCTGAGATCGACACCCCCAATAATTTCATTGAGCTAAGCAACGTGGTCAAGAAACATGCCGAACAAGATGCTCTATGGACCGAAGAGTTAGCAAAAATAGTCGATGCGAAGCCAGGTCAAGTAAGAAAATTCACAAAACATCCGATCAATGCTCGATCCATGCTACACAAATTGAACTCCATCTTAGTAAAGTACCAGGCACATGCAGTAGACATCATGGGAATATATGCGGCCCCGATGGAACGAAATAGATTTCCATGGGCCCAAACTTGTGAAAAACTGTTTGTCAGCTAGACTGAATATGAGAACAGTCATCCTTTCCAAGAAGTATCTCGGGACGACTGTTAAAGAAGCTATTACAAGATAACGCCACATGGCGATTTTTGTTTTTTTTAAATTACAATTAGCCGTTAGTTTCGGTTAGAAATCCATATTATAAATAAAGACATCATCCAGTTAGGAAAAGGTCGATGGTTGTTGTAAGAACTCTTTCTTTTTGGTTGTTAAGAATTATTTTGAGACTGCTATGAATTGAGAAGTCCTTCTGGACCAAAGACAAACTATTTTCATCATATGCATGTGATTGGACTTGGAGAAGAACTACTTCATATCTCGTTTCATGAATGATGCAGTAATGAGTAAGAGAAATTAATTCTGTTGTCAAGTTATCTGGTGCAATGTTTTGATGTTTTTTTCTTTAATGATGAAGATAAATCATTGTGTTATTATGTGATGCATGGTTATGGTAGATGAATTATTTTCCTTTCCATTATCTTATTACTTATGTGCTTTCTTTCTGATAGTTAGTTTCTTAGATGGTAATTGGATGCTCACATGGTTAATGTATTAGTACTAGGCCTGTGGTATAGAGTAATTGTCTGCATGTTGAGCAACGGGTTATCCCAAGATTAACCTCTTCCCAGTAGTTGAAAATTAATCCTGTTAATTTTCAAGTTGGTTTATGCTAGCTTGCATCTCGCATATCAGCCCCACCCAAGAGAAAATATAGAATAAAATAGTCCTAACTGAAGGAAGATCCTTCATAAAGAAACACAAATCCCATCGATAAGTTGTCTGGATCGCAAGATCTGGAGAATCATTCCATTTTGAATGCTGCAGAGTCTAATTGGGCCTCGGTGGCGGGTTTGGTTCCTACTGTTGAGTCAAGCGATTTAGGTCCCATCAAAAGGTTGGTGGAGCTATGGAGAGCCATATTATAGATGTGTTGAACATAGGGAAGACTCTCATCCCATGTACACAAATTCTTAGACTTATACATGTGCAGGATGTGCACAATCATCCGATTCAGAACCTCTATTTGGACATCGGTTTGAGGGTGGAAGGTACTGGATTTGGTGATCTTGGTGTCCAATAGTGATCAAAGACTCAATAAAAATGTGTCGAGGAACCTATTGTCCCAATCAGAGATGATGGTATGTGGTATCCCAAAATGGACCCACACTCTTTCGAAGAAGATCTTGGAAATATCTATTGTTGTGATGATCTTCTTGCAGGCTGTGAGAATGGCCATCTTTGAAAACCGATAAACCACCAAAAATAAACAATCATTTTATTTCTTAATGGATGGAATACTAGACATGTAATCCATCAAGATGGATTCTCAAAGCCCCTCGAGAGTATGAAGAGGGTTGTATAAGCCTTGCTTCTTGATTGATGACTTGGAAATAGCACAGGTTATGCAAGATCTATATACTTGTTGACATCCTATTGAAGTTTTGGCCATAGAAAGGCCACAATTTCCTCCACACCAAAAATGTCCCACCATCCGACTGTAGTGAGCCTCCCAAATCAGCTTTGTGAAATCACTTTAAGGAACACATGGATGGCCCATATGGCATAACAGTCCATCTTGAATGTGAAAATCAGTGACATTTGTGCCTATACCCAAGAGGTGATAGGTGGTGGTGAAGTGAGGATCTCACTGATAAAGTTGGGGTCACTTAGATGCCTCATTCCCACAAGAATGGAGCACGGTGGTGAGTGTATCCATGGGAGGTTTACTGAGGCAGTCAATGACACAAATTGTGCTCCCTATATTATACTTGATGTTGATATGAAATTGCTGCAGGTATGTGGACCACTTTTGATGGAGGTCATTTTGTAACTTCCCTTGGGTCTGTATGAATTATAGAGGCTTTTGATCAGTGTGGATGATTGTCTCCTTTCCCATAATGTAATGTTTCCATTGACAAAAAAACTTGCACAATGGAAAACATTTCCTTGTCGTAGGTGGGGTATTTATAGATGGTATTTGAGAGTTTCTTACTATGGTATGCTACTAGATGACCATGTTGAGTGAGAAATGCACCTACATCATAGTCGACTGCATCAGTCTTAATATCAAACAGTTGTTTCAAATCAGTTAAAGGGAGTAATGGAGCTGAGCACAAGAAATTCTTCAAATAATTAAATTATAATTGTTGTGCCTTCCCCCATGTGAACGTTTCCCTATCACCAACCTTGGTCACTTGGCTAAGGTCCCATGTAATATGGGAGAATCCTAATATGAACCATCGGTAGAAGATGGCAAGTCCCAATAAGCTTAGAAGCTTGATTATTTTGGTCGGGGCTTGCCAATTACAGATGATTTGGATATTAGCGGGATCCACCTATACCCCATGTTCATAAACAATGTATCCCAAGTGTTGGACCATGTTCATGCCAAAGAAGCATTTTTCCAGGTTGGCATATAGCTTGTGTTGCGGTAGAGTGCTCAGAACCTGTTGAATATGTTGCATGTTCTCCTCCCAAGTTCTGTTGAAGATGAGGATGTCATCCAGGTATACCACGACAAAATATTTGGTGAAGGGTCTCAATACATCATCCATCAACCTCATGAAAGTGGATGGTGAATTTTTTAAGACAAAGGGCATGACCATCCATTCAAAGAGACCTTCTTTATATTTTAAAGTTTTCTTCCATACATTAGTCAGTTTGATGGGAACCTAGTGGTATATAGTAGGTCAATCTTACTAAAGAAATTTTCCCCCTTAAGTTTATCAAGAAGGTTATCAATTCACGGAATTAGGTACTAGTTCATGATTGTTATTTTGTTTAATTCTCTGTAATCAATGCAGAGCCACTAGGTCCCATCTTTATTCTGCACCAATACAATTAGGCGTCCACAAGGGGAGGAGTTGGGTCTAATGTGCCCCTTTTGAAGAAACTCTTGGATATGATGCTTGATTTCATCATTTTCCATCAACAAGCAACGATATACTAGTCCATCAGGTAGAGGTGCACCAAGGGTTAGATCAATTAGATTCTTGACTTTGTAGTGTGTAAGTACCCAGATGGGTGATAAGAAGATGTCTCTATAGTATTCCATGATCCCATACACTTTCTTCTGCTACAAAGAGAGGCTTTGTGTATAGGCCACAGATGTGGAGGTGACCTTGTTCTTACTATGAGCATAGATCACAAAGAATATGACTTTCCCATTATGTGAAATGACCTTACTACATTGCTTAGAATATATTAAATAAATAGGGGTAGGCGGCGCTACCTTTGGTATCCTATACAATTTTCTACCCAAAGTAATAATAACACTGCAGGGTCTAGAATCATACACAACATGCCACTTCCAAAAATATGGTTGTCCTAACAGAACATCACAAACTTCAAGGGGAGAAATATCACACAGTAGCTCATATTTGAAGGGTTTGATTCCATAGGGAAGATGGCATTGTTGGATCGTGAAGATCGCTTCCTTGGCAAAGACAACCAATTGTGTAGGGATGTGGGTGTGGTGTCATCAGTAGGTCCATCCACTTGCCCACCTCTATTGAGATCATGTTCTTCTGACTACTTCTATTGACAATGAAATGAAGTGAAGCCCCCTTTACCCACATTTGTAAGTGAAAAAGGTGTTCCCCTTCCTATGGTTCTTCTAGCTCGCTTGGATGGACTTTGGTGGTAGTGACAGTGGCACTAGGTTTGGCATCGATAATCCACTTCCCTCCTTCTCAATTTGATTCAGAGTTAGAATCTTCCTCTGACTCAGAATCTTTCATCTCGGCCACTAGTGACTACTTGGAGCGACATTCTTCAGTGTTGTGCCAAGGGATTTTATGGTATTTACACCACTTTCCCGTGTCCTTATTCAACTTCTCATTACCATTCTTATGTTTCAAATTGGAATGGTTGTCCTAAGAGTGGTCATATTTTGTTTGTCCCTTGTTTTATGGGGTCGGGCCACATTTTCTCTACTTCAGCTGTGAGAAGTTTGTAGATCCAAACTCTTGCCTCTTATGCTTAAATTTTTGCTCGATCTTGATACCATATCTATAAGCCACACCTAATAATCTAATGTCCAGAAAATCCATTTCAGTTTGAATGTATCTATGCAGACAACCATGACATTTTAGAACCATATGTCATTCATATTCTTTGATACCCAATTTGGTGCATAGGGTATGGAAAATATTGGTCCCTTTCTTGACGCAGTGTGGTCCATCTTGTGTACTGGTCCTCGTAGCTTCCAACATGGTAGTATTGTTGTTTAATGGAATCCATGACGGAATCCATTGTGGGGTCAACCACAATATTGCATATTCCTCTATGGTCCTTTGCTCAGAGTATGTATCCCACCAGTCCTTAACATGGGGGATGACCTTGAGGAGTGAAAAAGTAATCTTTTCCTTGTCTAGAAATTTGTGGATTGAAAAGCACCCTCTGAGCAGATTCAACCATTTATATACAACATCTACATCTATCAGTCCTTTAAATAATGGAATATCAAAATTTACTTTTACCTTGAAGGGGTTTGCGTGGTTTCTTGATGAAGATGTGTCTCCTGTGGGAAAACACCGAAGGATTTGTGCAAAGTTGTCCATCATTTCGTTCCTTTTTTGCGCAAGGTCTTCCTCGAGAAACATTTTAAAAGGGTCTCCTAGTCCATCATATTTTTTCTCACCCCCCATGGGTTGTTGTTAGGCTCAACACAACTGATATTGCAAAGGATTGACTGCTTCGAGTCCCAACTTCTGGTACCTAGATCTTGTTGGGGACATGCACGAAGACAAATAAATGAAGAGAAAACCTCTATGATACCACTGATCAAGATTTATGAGAGGAATGAAATGAATAAAATAATGAATATAATAAAACAGATATATGGAGAACAAAAACATATATCTAGTGAACAATAACTTCTATTGAATAAATAAAATAGGTTGAAACTGTAAAACTACAAAATTGAAAACAACTTTCTCGAATGGTGGTCGCTATCTCTGAGAAGAGATGTGGATGTTATGTGCATCTTCCTGATAAGAATGATTAAAATGAGGCTCCAGAGGAATTTTTAATTTTACTCATGAATTTAAAAACCCTAGACATCCAAAAACCTAACCCTAGGAGATGAAACACCAAACGTTATGTGGGCCCCGATGGGTAAGTTGGTACCTCAACTTCTTGGGGTCGTAACTTCTACATACGACCTCCGTTTTAGGAGAGTGATAGCCCGTTGGAAAGGTATTTTCAAGAAATAGGCATTATTCCATCAAACTAGGACTTTGTATACAATTTGACTGTGGCAAGCCAAAAAAACACTATTTAGGGCCCCAAAACGACCCTGGAAGTACAAAAAGATGTATTGACATGAAAAATTCCAAATAATCTAGTTGGATTAGGTGGGAGGCCACCAATATCCACCTGAACATTTTTTATGGATTCATAAATCCCCATAAGTGTAGAAACCACAATTACAAAGAATTACAAAAGAACGTGTTGAACTAAAAACTATCCAGATGAGCCAGTTGGAATAGGTGGGTGACCACCAATATCCACTTGGATTACCTTTTCCCAATTCACATTATGGAACTATGGATTCAAACCCTGATTTCATATGTCTTTTCCCACACACCTATTTTTTAAGAATTTATCTCCTTCCCTTGACAAGCTTGTGGCATGATCCATTATTCTTTCTAAAACATCCATTACGAGTTACCCTATTCGAGCTACATTCCCATTAAAACCCTTGGAAAACTATAATGTCACCTAATCATTAAAAGATTGGAATTTGGAACAAAAATTGTGCCACCCTACTGCCCTAAAGATCCTTTGACATGGATTCTATTCTAGGAGATCTTGCATGGATGTTTTCTGATGACAGTCGACCACGATTTTGTTGGTAAATATGTAATAGCCAACTAACAGGCAGTGTATACTTGTCATTGATGGCGAGTACAGTTGTGGTTGTGGAGATGACTCAGTGACCGTTAGATCCAAGCACAAGACCCGATCATCGTCGGATCAAGGATAACCTGCACGCCCTTTAAAGTACAAGGAGAAGTGGGAGTAATCACGATGTGCAAAATCGCAAGATCTAATTTGAGCCGTCGAGCTAGAAGTGATCTGGACCGTTGAATCTCTGCATGGAGTATCGAGGATCGGAAATCGGGACTTTGAAATGTCAAAATATCTTGACAACGAGAAACCCAAAATCGCGATATGCAATTTTGCGATGGAATCACAACCGTTGGATAAGAAGTGATTTGGACCGTTGATCACAGCCCATATTGGATTATCGGGGATCGAGATTTCATTATGCAAAGAACACAATGCAACGAAAACTCTGATTTCACGATATGCGAAATCACGATTGAATCCAGACCGTCAGATCCAGAAATGATCAGGACCGTTGATCTGACCTCTCATCGGAGTTTTGGGGATTGCAATTTGGAAGTGACAGGAACTTGCAACATTAGAAATGCCGAAATCGCGATACGCGATATCGCGACATAATCGTAACCGTTGAGACAAGATCACACCCGGATCATTGATCAAACTCTACGTCAGAGTTTCACGAATCGGGATATGGTAAGGATTGCAACATGAATTGTGAAATTGCGATATGCGATATCGCAACATAATCGTAGCCGTTGAGCCAAAATTACACCTGGATCGTTGATTTGACCGATATATGGAATTTTGTGTATCGGGATTTATAAGTGA
Organism: Picea glauca; assembly: GCA_000966675.3. Lineage (NCBI taxonomy): Eukaryota > Viridiplantae > Streptophyta > Pinopsida > Pinales > Pinaceae > Picea > Picea glauca. The sequence goes on from JZKD02S1772299.1 coordinate 117,000, forward strand.
AAAGAACATTGAACATGAAGAATGCCGAAACCCAATTTAAAAGGCAAGAATAATGAAGATTATCCAACGGTGCGGATAAAATCTTGAATTGATTGGAGGGTTGCTGTTCTTTCTCACACATTAACGCTTCAGTCATGAATCTGTTAAGATGATGAAAAATCGGTTAGCGTTTCAGTCGCCAAGACAGATGTTCTCGTATTGCCTATGGGAAGGGGAAGTGGAATCGTCAAGGTAGGGTGTATAAAAGAAAATGAGTGAGACTGTATGCAGTTAGTTGTTCTATATGGAAAAAGAATGAAATAGTAAGAAAGGAGAAAGGAGAAGATGTTGAGGATGAAGTTTTAATTGATGTACAGAATGAAATGAAATGTATATCAGAAACAGAGAAAATGAAAGGCAGAGTAGAAGAAGAACAGAATGACAAAAGAATGTGATGTAGAGCAGACCTGTTGAGGAAGAGAAGAATTGCAGAACAATTTGTTGAAGATCAGATTTACAGAACAGAGTAAAAATGGTAAGAAGTGATTTATCTGAATAAGTTGTCTGTGTTTT
>JZKD02S1772299.1:123787-142254 GCA_000966675.3 Picea glauca
AAGATCAGATTTACAGAACAGAGTAAAAATGGTAAGAAGTGATTTATCTAAATAAGTTGTCTGTGTTTTCATTATTTAATTTTCTAAGGGTGGTTGGGAGGTGCTCGGGAGGACTATAGTACTCAGAAATTCAAGTGGGTGCTTGAACACAGGAAGTTGTAGCTTCCATCTGGTTGCATCCAGAGAAACCAGGGTGGCAGGGTGGTGCTAGGGAGAACAGGTGTTCTCTGTTTTGCAAGTTGGAGCCTGTGTAACCGGAAGTTGGTGCTTCCATCCAGTTGGTGCTGGAACATTCAGGAAGTTGGTGCTTCCATCTAGTTGGTGTTGGAATACTCAAGGAGTTGGTGCTTCCTTCTAGTAGGTGCTAGAGAAACCAGAGAGTTGGAGCTCTCAAACAAGTTGCAGCTTGTAAAATAGAGGTAGCAGCCTCACATTGAGTTGGTGCTCAATTATAAATGATGTACAGAATTTCAAAAGATTTCCTATCATTTCGAAGAAGAAGAGGTTTTCTCCCTTTATGGGTTACCTCGTGAAAATCTGTCTCTGTGTGTACTTTATGTGTGACTGATGTTTTTTTTTTTTTCTTTCACTTTACATATGATGCATGTTGTTGATGATCACTTGAAGGAAGATTAATAATATTTTAAAAGGTATAAAATTGTTTAAGCTTATAAACAACTGATTCACCCCCCCCTCTTAGTTGTTTTAGTATTTCCAACATATTTTTTACTGCAATTGCTTAAGAAAGGAGAAAACAATGACTGTCATCTTCAAAATTATAACAAGAAAGGTCATACTGGAAAGGGTTTCAATGGTTGATAGTTTTGGAGAGTCATATAATTTTAACTTTGGGAGATATGAATGAAACTCATTTGGAATCCCTTCAATGATTCCAAATGAGTCACAATGGTTGAATTTGTAAACGGTTTTCATACAGTTTTATGGGAAATCATAGAAAAATTGACCTCGTCGATGTATTGAGAAGATAGTCATACCTGCATATACAAACTTTAGTGGATAATGATGTCTAGTTTTGGAAGTGTCCTTTAAAGGAAGGTGTAAATGTATAATTGTTGGGCCCGAGATATGATCATCTTCATGACGTTATTATACACTTTTTTCCATATGTACATATGCATTTTTCATCTTTCAAAGGAGATTTTTGAATAATTTTATGATAAAATGATATAATCGGAATGAGGTACGTATAATTCGTGTTTTGTGATTCAATCAAGTTTAATTTATCATATTTTATATTTTTCAATAGTTAATTCATGTTTTTCTGATATTACAAGGAAAAACGCACCATGTTTCTTGGTCCAACACTTGTTCTGACACTTGCTCCAACACTTGTTCCGGTACCTGATACGACACTATTTATGGCACCTAGTATTGCACAAAAACGCAAAGCGAGTTGGCGGTTATGGTATTGGTGGCCAGTGGTGGACAAATCGGGCACATGGGTTTTCTTCATGATCGCCCCCTCCAACTACTAATCTCTAGACAACTCATTTTCAATTGTCCAAAGAAGGCGATTATTGGCTTACTCTGTTTTGACAGTTAGAGCATCATTTATTATAATTTACCGAATTTGGAGGTGGTTCAACCCTCCTGTGGTCGACCACTTGGTTTGTAAATGTTATAAATACCACTGAGGTGGTCAGATGATTGTTAAGTAGAAGAACCAAGTAGCATAAGCACTAGAATTGCCAGAAAAATAATTTTTGCTCTGTTTGAGTTTTTACATTACCAGAATTATGCCAGAACTACGTTTTTGAATTTTTATGGTGAATTTGGCCTGCTAAGCTCGTGGTGTACTTTAGAGAGTGAATACGACTTGCTTGGAGGCCCACCAGTAGTATGGTAACTCTCTTCATGTTTATTTATGCATTTCTTAATTTAATTGCTGTCTTTTTATTTTCTGTACATGCATGTTTTTATTATGCTAACTAGTTTGTTGTAGCTTAATTGTTTTAATTGTTTTGCAAGTTAGATGTTGATATAGATTAACATGTGTTGATTTTATAGCTTAGAAAAGGTCTTGCAAGAGTCCATACTAACCCCAAGTCTTTATATTAACCTCATGTGAATGTACATGTTAAACTATGCTTCGAGTTATGGTTTTGTAATCAAGTTAAAACAATGTTTTTATTAGATTAGAATAGAGTTTGTTTATTTGGGTTTTCTTTGACAAGGATTGACGGATAGATAGAATTAATTCCAGTTTTTTATTACAAGCTTTCTAATTTCAATCTCATATAGATCTCATTTAATTAGTTGTTGGTTAATGTAGTTGTTAGTTTTCTTTTCAATATCATAGTTTAATTTCTGTTTTCAAGCACTTTCTTATTGTAGTTTGAACTTTGAATTATTAGAGTAGACATAGCATCATTTTCTTTTATGCAATTTCCTTTAATAGATTAAAAATGGAATTAAATTTCTTAGTTAAATAATGATGATCTCATTATGTTGTTGATGGTTTAATATGCGGGGTATTTAACATTATTTTTGTCATGGCTAAGTTTTCATTGGATTGTTTAATCCACACCTTCCATTTTGCCATTGAGATTAGTGTTGAGTTTATACCGTTGGAATTGTCCTTTGTTTTCAAGTGTCATAGAGATATCATCCTTCACCACCGAAGGAATTCACACAACCACTATCATTATATTTGAGTGTTTCATAGATATAGTTTCTTTCTTTCATAGCTTAGGATATAGTCTTATTTGCTGCTATAGGATAGATATAATTTACTTTGATAGATTAGATAGATTTTTTCTCAAGAATTAGTTGTTAGTCTTTCTTTCCTTCAATAGACTAGATTTCCTTTCATGCATTGCATTGAGCATTTAAGTTTCCTTTCATTCATTAGAAATAGTTTTTCATTAGGCATTTAGTCCACTTGCCTCTTAGGCTAGGTAGTTGTTCAATCAGAAGTCTTTTCTTACTTGTCTATTTTCTTTCGTAGGTTAGTTAGTTGCATTTGCTTACTTGTCTTTTTCTTTAGTAGGTTAGTTAGGTGCCTTTGCTTGCTTGTCTATTTTATTTAATAGGTTAGATATGTCTTTTTTCTTACTTGCTTATTTATTTTCTTTCATAGGATAGTTGCTCATTGAATGTAGGTTGGCAAGTTAAAGAAGTTTTCTTTTGTCATTTACTTATTATGCTTAGTAGTTTGTTTTTTCTTATTGTTAAACTAGTTTTCTTTACACAGAGTTTTCATTTGCTTTCTTAGAAATTGTCCATCGATCCTTGGCCCAAAAGTACTTAGGTTACCTAGTTTTAATTTTCTTAGTAGGGTTTGTTCATTAGATAGGTTTTCTTGAGTAGATTAGCCCTAGATAGTTGCTTTCCGTAGTTAGACTATACTCCTACCAACCTTTTTACCTTTGGCATATATTTTTCTACAACTCTAAGTTTACTTACCCCAGGTTAACAATTTAATTGAGGGTAGTTTAGGGTCTTTTTTAGTACATATAAATTACCCAACAATAATGCACACCATATGCTCGATAGATGTTAGGTAATATGACATAGGTAATATTCCATATGGTTAATATATCATTATAATTCCATATGGTAAATGTATAAAGGATGCGACATAGTTCAAAGGTGATAGATAATGTATATAGGCATGTGATAAATTTAATGGAAGATTCATCGATATAAACAGGTGTAATGGATAATGTGCCATAAGGATAAAGTAAAATGAAAGTGAAAAGGAAATGCAATATATAATGTGAAGATGAGGGTAAGAAAAAAATAGGATATAAAGAAAATGGTGAATGGAATCACAGTGGTTTGTTTAATATACCAGATATAAAAAGTATGCAGAAGAAAAATAAAATGCTAGAAATGGCAGATAAATAACAATATAACTAGAACAACACCACAATAACACTGAAATGATATCAAAATAACACCAGAAAGAGCACTTTGATTCTAAGAGAAATGTTCATGGGCCTCTTCAAGGGGGCAACCTCCAGTTGAGTAGAGCTCTATTACAATAATTTTCAAGCTAGGGTTCTCATACCCTCGACTCCTATTTATACTAAATATGTCTATCAAAAGAACCATCAAGAGGAAGATCCTTCTAGAAGTGGAAGTTTCTATTAGGTCTTCTTACATTCAACTTATTATACTTTATTGCAAGGCCTTATTAATATTGACCTTTATTACATCTGAATATATTGTTCTACATATGTGAGGGGTTAGGTCCCTAACATGTCCTCCCCCTTAAAAAAACCTTGTCCTCAAGGCTTGAGATGTGGAAATTGTTGTAGAATGGTAGCTATTTCCCAAGTGGCATCTGTCGGAGTTGTATATTTCTACTGGGCTAACACTTCCTTGATGTTTTGTTGACGCAGACGATTCTCACTCTGGTCTAAAACTGCTTGTGGTTGTATCCAAATGGATCCTTCTTCGTCCAACTTGGGAAGGTTGGTTTGAGTCCGGTACTTCATGTAGCTTAGAATGACTAAGCAAAGCTAATTAATAGGCCACTTGTCCCACATGCTTGAGAATGGTATAAGGACTATAAAATTTGGGCACCAACTTTTGACAATGGTCAGCCTTGAGGGAATTTGTCTTGTAAGGTTGCAGTAGAAGAAACACTTGATCCCCTTCTGTAAATTAATGTTCAGAGTGAACTTGATCTACTTGTTTGTTTATGCGATTCTGAGCCATGACCAAATTCTCTTTGAGGATACAAAGAATAGCCTCTTGAACCGTATGAGTTTGGTCAACCGCCTGGACCTTCGAGACACCTAGTAAATATGAGAGAACTAAAGGTGGCTTTTGTCCATATATTGCTTCAAAAGGAGTCATGCGGGTAGTTGTATGGTATGAAGTGTTGCACCACCATTCAACTAGGGGTAACCATTAAGCCCACTGATTTTTATTTTCTAATGCAAAACACCTCAAATATGTTTCCAAACACTTGTTGACAACTTTAGTTTTTCCATCAGTCTGGGGATGATAAGTTGTGTTGAGATACAATTGGGTGCCTTGAAGCTTGAACAATTCTTGCCAAAAATTGCTGGTGAAAGTTGGGTCGGGATCATAAACAATAGAATGTGTCATGCCATGAAGCTTGAAGACCTAATCCATTAAAGTTGATCCACAGTGGATGTTGTGAATGGGTGTTGAAGAGCACATAAATGAGCATACTTGGAAAGGCGATTGACTACCACCATAATGATTGATTTATTTCCCGATTTAGGTAAGCCTGTAATAAAATCCATAGAGATATCCCTCTAAATAGCAGGTGGAATCGAAAGTGGTTGTAGTGTGACAAGAGATTTGACTATTTCACCCTTGTTGCATTGACACACATCACATTCAGCTACAAAATTATGAAAGTCTTGTTTCATACCATCCCCAAAAAAAGAACATTTGACCCTGTCATAGATTTTGGTAAACCCAGAGTGGCCAGCTGTGGGTGTATCATGAAGCTCGAAAAGTACCATGGATTTAAGTTTTGATTGTTTACTTAAATACAAATGGCCTTTGTATCGAAGCTCATCATGGAGCCAAGTGTACCCTGGGGGGACTGAAGAATTGGATTGCAATTGTGGTATCAGATGCAAACTTTTAGGATTGTGTAGCCATTCCTGGCGAACGACTTGGAGCCAATCTTGTACAATGAAGGAGAGAGAAAAAAGGGATCCTTCATCTTCATATTTTTGGGAAAGTGCATCTGTAACCACATTGTCTTTTTATTTCTTGTAAATGATCTCATAATCATATCCAAAGAGATTAGTCACCCATTTTTGTTTCTCTAGGGAGGAAATGCGTTGATCCAGAAAATACTTGAGGCTTTGATGATCTATCTTAATTTGGAAGTGTTTTCCCAATAGAAAAGGGTGTCATAGATCAACGAGATGCAAAATAGCCAACATTTCCTTTTCATAGATTGATTTTCCCAAATTTTGTTTAGACAATTGTTTGTTGGTAAAGGCCAAAGGTCAACCTTCTTGCATAACGACAATGCCAATTCCTTTCCCTAAAGCATCACATTCCAGGACAAAGGTCTTTGTGAAATCAGTAAGGGCCAGGACTAGAGTGGTGCACATGGACATATTCAAGGTTTGAAAGGCCTGAGCGGTTGTTGGAGTCCAAGTGAAAGAATTATTTTTAAGGAGTGCAGTGAGTGGTGCCGCAATATTTCCATAAATCTTAACAAACTTGTGATAATAACCTGTTAAGCCCAGAAACCGACGCAAGATTTTGAGATTCTTTGGGTGAGGCTAGTATTTCATAGATTCAATATTTTTAGGATCCACCCTAAGACCATCCTTGCCAACAATATAACCAAAGTACTCGAATTATGAGGTGCCAAAATCACATTTAGATTGTTTCAAGAAAAGTTGGTGCTGAGAGAGTAGATGGAGAAATCGATCCACATAAGAAAGATGGTTTGTCTATTTTTTTCTATAGATGAGGATATTATCAAAGAAAACTAAGACAAAATGACAGAGAAAAGGATGGAAGACATGGTTCATGAGGCTTTGGAAGGTGGAGGGGGAATTACACAAGCCAAAGGGAATGACCAAAAAATCATAGTGGCCCTCATGAGTTCTAAAGGTAGTCTTAGGAATGTCTAACTCTTTCATATGGATCTGGTGGTAGACAGAACGAAGATCAAGTTTATTAGAGAAATGGGCACCACTCAATTCATCCAAGAGGTCATCAACGACAGGAATGGGAAATTTGTCTTTAATGGTGAGTTTGTTGAGGGAGCGGAAGTCAGGACACATGCGCCAAGAAACTTATTTCTTCGGGACCATGACCACAGGAGAAGAGTAGGGGCTCATACTATGGTAGATAACGCCTACATTAAGTAGTTCTTTAACCAGTTTCTCAATTTCATTTTTTTGGGAAAAGGGGTGGCAATAGGGATGAATATTGGGAGCAAGGCTTCTTGGTACAAGGGGAATGGAATGATCATGAACACCACTGGAAGGAGGGATTCCCTGGGGAGTGGAAAAGACCAGTTGATGTGTAGAGAGGATGGATTGGAGGTCTTGTGACACAGAAGGTATCTCAGTTGCTTGTATGGCATGGAGTTGGGAAATAATGCCAGAATGGCCTTTTTTGAAAAGATTTTCCATGCGATGGGAACTAATGATCTCAGGTGAACCGACGATGATTCCTTGGAACTTATATTGTTGGCCCTCCTGGTCGAATTGCATGGTTAATTCCTTAAAATCCATGAGAATGGGACCCAAAGTCCTTAGCTAGTCTACACCCAACATAATGTCACAACCGCCCATGTCAATAGAAAACATATGAAATTTCAGGTGGTAGTCACCAATTTGGAGACACACATTTTCACAACGCCCTCCAAATTTGCATGGAGCCTCCATTGGCAATCATGATTTGGAAATTATTGACTGCATGGATATATCAATGGGTTTATTGGGCAATGCGACAATGAATAAAATTATGGGTGCTTCCACTATCAACAATAATGATGACCTTCCTATGCTTGATGTAACCAATTGTCTTGAGGGTTTGGGGAGAAGAGAATATAGTGAGATAATTTATGGAAATGACCAGTTCTACTTATGGAGGGTCTGAGGGAGGGGTTATTTCAGTGGATTCAAGTGAATCAAACAAAAGGGGAGTTTCAACATCCTCTTCCGAAATATCCTTCGAGATGGCCATAAAAATATTTTGTTCCTTACACTTGTGGCCTGGAAAATATTTGTCATCACAATTATAACAAAGGCCTTTGAGTTGGCGTTCAACCATTTCAGCCCTGGTCAATTTTTGGATCTTTAGTGGAGCAGAAGGAGTAGTAGGATTTACTGGTTTAGTGCGAGGAATATAGGGGGGTTTTCGGTTTTGAGAAGAGACAACCTATTGTGATTCCTTATCTCTTTTAGTAGTCTCCACCCAACTCTAAGGCTGAGCCATGAGGACATGGGCCCAAACATCATCCTTGAGGCCACTGATAAAACATTCTCAGAAAAAATCATCCGACATGCCCTCTGTACAAAAATTCAGTCGCTCAAAAGAAGTTATGAAGTCTTTCAATGTTCCATATTGTTTCAACTTTGTCAAACGACCTAAATGGTTGGTGTTAGTTTCAAAGCGTTCATAAAGATTTTCCACAAAGTGTGTCCAAGCAATATACCATTGATGAGAAGTTTTTCTCCATTGCCACCATTGCCAAGGTTCTTGATCTATATGGATAACACCATATCGTAGTTTGGCCAAATCATCTGTAATGTCATACAAAGAGAAATAATGTTCTATTTGAGTTACCCAACCAGTGGGATATGAGCCATCAAATTTGGTCACATCCACCCACGGAAGGCGTAGGTCAAGATGAGAGTGATGGGGCTGAAAATTATGGGAATGAGAGGAAGTTTTAACTTTAGTATGCAAAGGTGGGTCATATAAAGGGGGATCTGTAGGGATCTGTAGCTTGGTGTAGATCATCGAAACGACAGATTCAAGTTGGGTAGTCATGTCTTGTTTGAGGTCTTCTTTGAGTTCGATGATTGATGCAACGATGGAGGAGTGCATGTTTTGATTGATGGTGGAAGTATTGGCACTGATGTCTCACTTCTTGTTGGGTCTCTATGAAATTAGATTGCAAGGTATTGAAGCGAGCTTCCAAGTCTTGGCTACGGGTATGGGCCATGATGACGAGGGAACTGAAAAGGGGCAGGCAAGGTCAAAAATTTTATTGAAAAATGATAGGTATGAATGTGATAAGGGAGAAGAGATAAATACAATGGAATAGGTCTCAAATAATGGTGCAAAAATAGGTCTTCGGGAAATCTAGGCCGGTCTGTATACAGGTGTTGTCTGATGCGCTACCACTCGAAGGGGTACCAATAGGGGTTACAAGGGTGGCCAACAAATGTGCGCTTAAGAACCACTTGTATTTCCTATGTGTATGAATCCCTCAACCACGGGTTTATGCAATTAACAAAATATATTTGTAGCTTAAAGACATTGGAATACGTCTCTACCCTGAAACAAATTAACCCACAATTTTCTGTCGAGGAAAGTCCTCTGATACCACTTGTAATATTCTAGAAATAAAAAGTATGCAAAACAGAAATAAAATGCTAGAAATGGAAGATAAATAACAATATAACTGGAACAACAACACAATAACAATGAAATGATATCAAAATAACACCAAAAAGAGCACTTTGATTCTGAGAGAAATGTTCACGGGCCTCTTCTAGGTGGCAACCTCTAGTCAAGCAGAGCTCTATTACAATAATATCCAAGATAGGGTTCTCATACCCTCGAATCATATGTATACTAAATATATCTATCAAAAGAACCATCTAGAGGACTATCCTTCTAGAAGCAGAAGCTTCTATTAGGTCTTCTTACATTTGACTTATTCTAATTTATTGCAAGGACTTATTAATATTGACCTTTATTACATCCGAATATATTGTTCTACATACGTGAGGGGTTAGGTCCCTAATAGTTTGGCAGTGGGATATGAAGGTGAAGGTGAAGGTAAAACAACAAGCATAAGTCCATTGCATAACAAAATTCCCTTTTTCTTAAAATAAATTAAAAATATTTTAAAAACATATTTACCTATGAATTTTTTAGTCACCAAACTTACATATATATCCTTGGTCTGAAAGTTATGCATAAATGTTTTGATGCTGGAAAGATCACTGTAACACAATGACTCTAGATATTTGTTGTTGGATCTAGCACAGGTAGTAGGATATTTAATGATCAGGGAGGCATATGATACTTTACAAACCTCTGTAATGAGAAGTGAAGACCTATCACTATCAAAATGTTTCCAAAAAAAAATTCAAAAACACAATTATGTGCCTTTCTGTACCAAAACAGACAACTTCTATGAGATTTGACTAATATTGATGACTGAAGGAAACCACATATGAGGAAATTGATGTTGATGTTGATAAATATTTAGAATCACTATTATGGGAAAGGATAAATGAAATTAAATCTTTATACATGATGCAAAACTTGAAAACTTAGCAAAATATGAACTTGTTCATGTTGGAAATACTAAAGCCAAAATGGAATCAAAGAATGACGAAGGACTGTTGATGGACGATTTTTCCACCAAGATACACCTTCTACTAGAAGAATATTTCATGGTGTCAAGAATGTAAAATGAAAATAACTACAATGAGAACACTGAAGCAAGGAGGTGGAGATCCAAAATGAGACTATGCCTCAAGAACTATAGCGAGGAAGAGATATGATCCCTTAGCAAAGGACCTTCTAAATAAATATATAACCCCCTCTTTTTAGGAGAATGGTTTGTTTTGGCTTCCTTGACTTCTATTCCACTTTTATTCACACATTGCAAACTGTTGTTAGAATCACATACCAAATAATCTTCATTGAAACCCAAATCGTGGCACAATTGTTTCTATGTGAATTAATTTGTTGAAGTAAAACATAGAGATAAATTATTAGATTACCAACAAATGATGAATGTTGTTAACCAATGCAAGACTACTCACCATTAATGCAAATGAGTGTTGAGGTTCCTTGGTACATCTTGTGAGGTAAAAATATATGATGTGAAGTGGAGTCACGTGCAAGAACTAAAAAAAAAGGAGCATTAAGGAATACTCACTAACTGTAGTGAGAGAAATTTCCATTGATTCATGGAAGCCGCTAGGTACCATGAAAAATCTCTAACTTTGACCCCAGATAATGTGTTAGAGTTGATGGGGAAACTTTTGCTAGACAAATGGCCTTGATGAATCCCCATCATCTAGCATGAGAAAACACATAATGATTTTAAGAGTAGAAGGTATAACTAACAATGGTATGCCAAATTTTGTCTTGGACTCACTTGCCAACAACCTAGTTTTCAAGAAATTCCATGTCTAACTACACCAACAAGCTGATTTTCATAACTAGATTGTTGTAAGACCCTTTTCATGGGCTTCAAAGTTAAATGGTAAATTTATAATATAAATTATTTTTTTCTTTCTTGAACATGACATCAAATTTCCATTTTTGTTTGCATTACAACGATCTAACTAATTTATGTTGAAGTTCTAGCAAATTAACCAGCTAAATATTAAATTCTCATTTTATACAGTCCAAAATAATCACAAAATAGATTACACAACATATTACACATTTTCCATACATAAATTCATATCATAACTTTCACTCTAAACAAAATTAATACTGAAAAAAAATACCTCTTGAAGAAGTAGTTTGTCCTTTTCTTTACTGTTGTTGCAAACTGCTTGAAACTGCCTTAAAACTGAATCTTTTCCTCCCATCCATCTAGGAACAGAGCTTCTCTGGCTCCCTAGCTCCAAGATTCCGTAATGATTCCTGGCCCTCGAGCCCAAAAATCCTAGCAACAGGTTCCCCCTGTCTCAATCCACCCAACTCCAACAAGTTCCTCAAGCAAAGCCAATAGTACAATCCTCCAGCAAGCTCCTCCAGCCCCAAACCAACAATACAGTCCTCTCCTATGAAAATGATGCTCTCCCAACCACCACCACCCCCGGGAAAAAGTCCCTTCTCGAGTGTTTTCCCCCTCTCTTATCCTCCTTTCCCCCTCTCTCATTCACTACCTTCTACCTTCATTAAGTCTCGCCCACCTTATCTCTCCATTAAGTGTCATCTACCTTATCCCCTTTCTCTTTAATGGTTCCATCATCCGATACATTAAGTCTCTATTTAATAAATTAATAATTTATTAAACTCAAATCCATTAACCAAATATTTAATCATGAAATTAATTAATTAATTAATTAAACAAATATACATTAAACAAATATTAAATCAGGACAATAATTAATTAATTAATTAACTAATATACATTAAACAATTATTTAAAATTATGACAACCGATTAATTACTTAGCATTGTTACATACACCCACCCTTCAGGAAACTTCGTCCCTTAGTTAAAGTATTTTATGATATAAGAGAAAAGACAAATGGTTCACACATTCATATCCAATAACCAACATTATTAGTAAGTAAGCCAAGAAAACTCATACATACTAGTGTACATGTACAATAAATGCATGTGTAGCTAGAACATACAAGTCTCATGAATGTACTAACAACAATAACTATCACCCCTATAGTAATTTATGTATGCATCCAATCCAATCAACAAGACTATTCATTTTATAAAATATAATAAACCAATGAAATGTTTGTGAATTCCCTTAATTACAATAATCTAGCTCAACAATTTTATTTACACAATTGTGGTTTCGTTATGTAATTATGAATATTCATATATACACATTTTCTTTTCAGAAGGAAAAATAATAAATTCCACCATAAGACAAATCTCCATACACTCTCAACTATTTCTATTCATCCTTCCTCCCTAACTTACTTCCATCTTAGATTCCTATCCTTCCTCTGCTGGGCTATCTTGGAGCGTCAACTGTATTGACCTAACTCCAAATAGAACCCGCAAATAGAAGTGTCACTATCTTGACCAAGATTCCCCAACAGGCAACTGACAATCATCATCACACATCTAGGGGAGCGTGAGCTAACACCATCCTCCCATGACTCTAGGTTTCGGAGGATACATGATGGGAAATGCCTCCACCCCTCCTAAAAGGACTAGGGTCCACACCCTACAATGGAATATACAGTGGCACTGTGTTGCTAGGAGTTTTGTCATCGTTTATTCAGTTTTAGGCAGTCTCACCACCTGAAATCCTGTACTGGTCCACATATCATAGCAATGAATTCACACCAATATAATTTCACATACGAAGATGCATACCATACTGTTTCTCGGTCAGTGGTCATGACATCCACTTTTAGTATCATTATCCCTTGGATATTTCATAGCCCAATGACCTACAGATTAGTCTGTAACACAAACGCATACATATCTATGCATTATCATCATGTAATTGCATACCACCATAATTTCAATTCGGTATCCACGTACCAACAACTTTAACATCAAAGTTTTCAAGTTAGAAATAGATCTCATAATATCCCCATAATTCAATTAATGTTACCCATTCATAGAATTATCATTTACATAATAGATTACATCATATCCAACATCATTCAAATAACATTTAAATCTTCATAGGATTCACATTCACATAGTATATTGCATCATATCCATCATCATCAATAACATTTAAACATTCATAGAATTTACATTCACATAGTAGATTGCATCATATCCATCATCATTCAAATAACATTGAAACATTCATACAGGTTTCTACGTCTTAAAAGTTCAAGTGTATCATTAATAGTTTCACTGTGAATAGAAAATAAAGGTGATTAGGCCTCAGGTATTCCTAGTTGTCTAAGTCAAAAGGTGGTGTTACATACACCCAACCTTTGAGAACATATTCTCAAGGTGGTCAAAAAAGTGAGGGATAATCTCATCGTAACGTCTCGACATCTTCCCAAGTAGCAGATCCTGGACTATACTTGTCCCACTGGACCTTAACTTGGTCTACCAAATGGTTTCTGAGCTGTCAGAATCTACGATACAATATGCATAACGGTTCTACTGTGAGGGTTCCCACATCCGATACCTACAATTCCATCCAATTTAGTTTATGTGATTCATCAACGACATAATGGCGTAGAACAGATACATGAAAAACATTATGAGTTTTATGCAAGTGGAGTGGTAGTACGAAATGATAGGCAACGGGTCCAATTTTCTCTTGGATTCTGAATGGTCCTATAAATCGAGGTGAAAAGTTTTTCCCCTTCTCAAACCATATGGTACTCTTATTAGGCCTGATACAAATGAAAACCTGATCTCCCACTTTATAACTTTGGTCAGTCGTGTGTGCATCCGCATAACTTTTCTGCCTATCTTGCGCTTCCTTTAGTCTCTGCCTAATCTAAATCACTTGTTCCTTCATCTCTTGAATCCATTCTGGCCCAACTGTTACTTGGTCTTCTAACCTCTCCCAACTCAATGGTGTTCTGCATGGCCTTCCATACAGAGCTTCGTAGGGTGGCATTCCGATGGAGCTATGAAAATTGTTATTGTAGGCGAACTCTACCAAAGGTAGGTACTTCTCGCAATGGGTTTGATTATCCATAACATACATCCTAAGCATGTCTTCCATAACTTGATTTACTCTCTCAGTTTTCCCATCAGTTTCTGGATGGTAAGTTGTGATTAAGTTCATCTGAGTCCCCAACGCTGACTGCAAACTTGTCCAAAACCTAGAAGTGAATCTGAAGTCCCTATCTGAAATGATCTTCTTGGGTATCTTGTGAAAACAGATGACCTCACTTACAAACATGTGTTTCACATCAGTGACATCGTAAGTGTTTCTAACTGGAATAAAATGAGCACTCTTGGTCAACTTATCAACTATCACAAGAACGACATTGTGTCTATGAGATGTGAGTGACAACACCACAACAAAATCCATGGAAATGACTTACCACTTGGACATAGGAACATCATGTGGTTGTAGGAGTCCTGCCAAGTGATGGTGGTCGGATTTCAATTGTTAACACTCTAGGCACTTGGCAATGAAATGGACTATATCGCACTTCATTCCTACCTAGAAGAAGAGCTTCCTCATGTCTGCGTACATTTTCTTCACACCCGGATGCGCACAATAAAGTGCTCTATGGGATTCCTTCAGTATGATGCTTCGAATATCCCCACCTTCAGGGATGTACATCCTTCCTCGATATCTTAATAGTCCATCTGCTTCCAGACTATATCCTTCATACTTTGGATCTAATTGCCTCCCACTCCGGAGGTTTGAAGTAATCTTTAAATACCAACTGTCTCTATGGTTTTACATCAACACATGTTCCCTCATATTGACTTTTAAGGGTACCAAGGAGAAGACACGTGGTCTCTTGCTCAAGGCATCTGCGATCTCATTTTCCTTTCCCTTGATGTATTTAATACCAAAATCGTACTCACTCATAAACTCACTCCATCGCCTTTTCTTGGCATTCAGTTCCCTTTGAGTGAAGAGATGTTTTAAACTTTGATGGTTTGTTTTGAGCTCAAAGTTTCTCCCCACTAGATAGTGCCTCCAAATTTTCAGAGCTAGCATTATGGTTTCCAATTCCAAATCATGAGTAGCGTAAAGCTCCTCATGTTTCTTTAAATTCCTTGATGCATATGCTATCACTCCTCCATCCTACATTAGCACGGACCCCAACCCTTGCTTCGAGGCATCTGTGCAGACTGTGAAGTCCTTTTCCATATCCGACACTCGCAGAATAGGTGCACTAGTTAGTAACCTTTTAATCTTGATGAATGCACTATCACATTCTTCTATCCATTCATACTTGACCCCCTTGCACTGCAAAGTGGTGATGGTTTTGGCTATTTTAGAGAACCATTCCACAAATCTTTGATAATAACCTACTAGCCCCATGAAGCTTCTTACCTCATGAGCATTTTTCGGCACTGGCCATTCCATAATGGCCTTTTCCTTTTCTGGGTCCACGAAGATTCTTTCCCCAAAAATGATATGACCTAAATAGTGAATTTATTTTTGGAAGAAGGAACACTTTGACAAATTCCCATACAATTTGTTCTCTTTAAGGCAGGACAAAACCACTCGCAAGTGTTCCTCATGTTCTCTTTCATTCTTGGAATAGATGAGGATATCATCTAGAGATACTTGTACAAAGAGGTATAAGTATTTCCGGATTACACCATTCGTGAGGCTCATGAATACTGTTGGCGCATTGGTCAATCCGAAAGGTACTACAACGAACTTGTAATGCCAAAACTGAGTTCGAAAGGCAGTTTTAAGAATATCACCTTCTTTAATCCTTAATTGGTGATACCTTGATCACAAATCAATTTTTAAGAATATTGTTTCTCCTTTCATCTGATCAAAGAGATCATCTATCCATGGCATTGGGTACCTATTTTTCAATGTAGCATGATTCAAGTCTCTGTAATCTATACACAGTCATAAGTAACCATCCTTTTTATTCACAAACATTACTGGGGCACCCCAAGGTGAGACACTAGGTCTTATTATCCCTAAGTCGAGTAGCCCTTTCAACTGCATCTGCAACTCACAAAGTTCAGGTGCTGTCATCTGATATGGATTCATGGAAATTGGTTTTGCACCAGGTTTTAGCTCAATAGTAAAATCAATCTCCCTCTCAGGAGGTAACCCTAGTAACTTGTTTGGAAAAACCTCTTTAAACTCTGACAATACTGCGTACTAGTCCAAGGAGGGTCCTTTCCTTTCACTCACTACTTCCACTACATAAAGTCGACACCCTTGCCTCATGCACCACTTAACCTTCATAGTTGAGATAAAGCGTAGAGACACCTTTCTTCGTACACTGTGGATCTCTACTGGCCTTCCTTCATCGTCAACACAAAGCACCCTTTTTGTGAAACAGTCTACCATAGCTTGATGTGCTTCTAACCAATCCATTCCAATGATTAGGTCATACGTCCCAAGGGAAGTGGCATATACCTTCAACCTGGTGGTACACACTCCCAGGTCTACTAGACAATTACCAATGCTAGGTCCTACCACTTGTTTTTCCCCTGAAGCCATCTCGACTTGTTTAAAGTCATCGTGCTCATAGGCTACCAACCCACTCTTTTCTAATGCAGATGGTGAAATGAAACTATCTGTAGCACCAGAATGAAATAAAATTTTAACATTGATATGATTTAGCATACCCGATGACTCCACCACTGTGGATTGATGTTCTTCCTGGTGATTATTAACTGCTGCATAAATATGGTGGCTTCTACTTGCTCTTCCCATCGGGGCCTTTCCTTCTCTATGCATAAATCCTGATTGTAACTCTGGGCAGTCATGCTAGTAATGGGGTCCTCCACATCCACAACATGTAACACGAGATTGAACCTGCGCACTACTCTGTGACTGTCCTAGAAATGAGTTCCTTCCCCTGGAACCCCTGCCCCTACTAGCTACTCCCTGAGAAGGTCGTGGACCTGCCTGTGTCATTGGTGATGTACAAGATTCTGCACTCGCTTCCATTGAGATACCTGTGGAAACTGTCCTTGGCATGACTCTATTACCATATGGAGGTGGTCTAGAGCTCCCTCCCCTGGAGAAGGTCCTAGGGGCCTTCCCCATGAATCTAGGATGATTTGGAAAGGTTGATCTCATAACTCCGTTTAGGCTCATGTGTTCCTCATCATAACATGCATTTTTTACTGCTTCTGCTACTGAAGATGGTTTCCACATCCACACCATGGCCCTTATATTAGGGTTTAACCCATAGACAAAGCGTTCTGCCTGTCGTTGATCATTATCCATGTATGAAACATATTTCACCAACTCCATGAACATGATCTCGTACTCTTCCACGGTCCTGTTTTCTTGTACTAGAGCATGAAATGCTCCCACCTGTTGATCCTTGTAGTAAGCTGGTAGATATTTCCTTCGGAACCTTTCCTCAAAAGGTTCCCAAGAGACGATGTCTGGGGTAAGGTGCAACTGTCTCTCCAGGTTGCCCACTAGTTCACGACACTTTCCCTTAACTGAAATATCGTTATTTTCTCCTATGATGTGGAAGCATAGTCTCTTAAGGCGAAACATCTTGTCATTCCTTCCAACCATGTCTGTGCACATTCAATGGCACGACCCCCGACGAAATCTGGAAGTTTAATCTTCTGCATGTCTCTAGTTATATCATTTGGTGGAGGCCCTTCCCCTGAATCCCTCGATGCTTCAGGATTACCCGTTCCAAAAGATGGGGGTTCCACTTCGATCCCTGCTGGCTGTCACCTCTTTAAATTCTCATTAATGGCCTCCAAAGAGTGCAAAATGAGGGCTAATTCAGGCGATGGTGGTGGTGGCGTTGCTGGTCCCTGCGAAGATGCCCCTCTACCTCGATTTCCTCTAGTCCTAAACATCCTATATAATTGAATCTGCATCAACCAAAAGTTTGTCAGGGAGAGTCTAGGGCAGTTCACATTTGCACAACTTAAACTTGAAAACAGGGTTAGGCGTAAGTTTTTTTTTACTTCTCTGTAAACAGACGTTAATCTCTTTAGGGGAAGTGGCTAGGTCAGGGTTAAAGAATCTAAGCTCAATGTCTTCGCCTAATAAAACTACTGACTCCCTCGCCTGGTAGCTACACTAGCATTGCACCACACTCGCCAATTCCTCTAACTTACCTTCCTAGGGTGCATGAAGCCCCCTCCCCTGTGTAAGGTTTTAAGTCCTTTATTTTTCGTTTAAAAAAAAAAGAACTAATTAATGTGATTTCTAACATATTTTATCATTAACATTAATTTCTCACTTAGTTAATTAATCATTCTAACTTATTAGTCACTAATTAATTAATCACTTTAAGTAGTTTTAAATTTAAACAAGAATTTAAATATAATTTAAACATAATTTTAAATGTAAATATAATTTAAACATAATTTTAAATGTAAATAAATTTAAAACATTTAAAATTTAACTATTACTTAAAACATAGATTTAAAACATAAATTTAAAACCTAATTTAAAACATAAA
>JZKD02S1772299.1:147677-159157 GCA_000966675.3 Picea glauca
CAAATTCATTAACCAAATATTTAATCATGAAATTAATTAATTAATTAATTAAACTAATATACATTAAACAAATATTAAATCAGGACAATTAATTAATTAATTAACTAACTAATATACATTAAACAATTATTTAAAATTTTGACAATTGATTAATTACTTAGGGTTGTTACAATTGCTTTTTATCTTTACTTTTTTACCTTTTCCTACTTTTACTTTTTTTCTCCTTTTACATATACATATATACACACCCATAAATTTGGAAGAAAATTCATTTAGAGGTTACAGAGAGGGAAATATGACCCTTGTTCACAACCTCCATCTCTAACTGTTCTAACGTATCTTGAACAAACTTTTCCTTGGACATGGGTTTATGGTAAATCTTAAGGGATGACCATTCACCACAAAGGAGATTTGATCTTAATCAATTGTTTTTATTATTACTAAGCCATTATGAAATATAGTGTTGACCTCATATGGTCCAAGCCAATGTGTAGTGAGTTTATCCCCAAAGTTATAAATTTTAGAATTGAAGAGGAGGACCTAGTCATAGGGTTTGAAGAGATTATTTCTAATGAATTTTTCATGCCACCTAACCCAGTATTCCTGAAAAATAATGGTATGTTTAATGGAATCCTACCATATTTCATCCAAATCACCTAGTTATGCCACCCTTTGCTTATGAGCCTCTGAAAAATCCATACCCAAATGCACGGCTGTTTTGAAGGTTGTTACCTGGAATTCAATGGGAAGGATAATTTGATTGTCGTACACCATCTCATAGGGGGTGAGTCTAGTAGTGCCTCTCCATGTAGCACTATAAGCCCAAAGTGCCTCTGGAAGTCTATATTCCTAGTCCTTATGATGCAACTGTACAGTCCTGGTCAAAATGTCCTCTAGCACTTTCTTGGTAAACTCTACCCGTCCATTAGCCTATGGTTGATATGGAGAGGACTTCCAATTCTTTATTTGGTATTCTTGGGTAATGGAATGCATCAAATTTGATGTCAAATTTTCTCCTTTATCTGTCACAATCTCTCTTGGGACACCAAAATAGGTAAAAATATCTTCGAAACGAAAATAAAAAACCAACTTTTCACTATCTTGATAAAGAGATTTTTCTTCTACTTGTTTGGTGGCATAATTGATACAAACTAAGATATACTTTTTCTTTCTTGATGTAGGAAAGAATTATCCTACAAAGTATAGATCCCATATTTTGAAGGGCTCAATAAGTACATGATCTGGGATCTTTTCATTGAGTGACCTATAAAGAATTTCATTAAATGAGCATAAATTAAAGTGCACCATTAAAGAAGGAAAAACTAAAAAATGAAGAGACGTAAGCTTAAAATATGAACACAAAAAATTGATAATGGAGTTTGTCCCTGTTGGACTATGTCTCCGGGTCCTTCTCTCAAATGGGTAGGCTCTTTCATTAACTGAACAAAAGAATTTGACAAAATACATAAGTATACATCATTATGAAATCAAGCTGCAAAAATAATGATCAGAACAGAAAACATACAACACCACTCAATTTGTGGCATCAAAATACCCAAAAATGATTGTCTCCATGCCTCGATCCAACTCTGGCACTCCCAGGGCAAAGAATAATTTTTCTCAGTTTTTCGTGCCATCGGAACCTGCATTAATGATTGTACCTGCATTGTTTTTCATGCCCAAATGGTTGTACAATATGCAGGCCTTACCCTGGTGGCTAGGAAGATGCAGTATTTAATAATTTGTTTGGGCATTGGTTACAATGTATTTTCTACGACCTATTGGTTAGGGAGGATTTGTTAAGGCAAAAGTGTGGGAGGAGGTCTCGGGGTCAAACCCCATGACCTCCCCTGTTGGGATTTGTATTGTTACATTATATATTTATAAATGTTTGTTCTGTCGGTTTAGCAATGTCGCTAGAACCATATTCAAATGATTTAATCATGGATAGGTTTTTCTTAGTCCACTAGATTTGGCAGACCCGCCAAACCAATTTTTTTTCAATTTTATGTTCACGGGCTGTCCTTGGGCATTTCTTGCCTGCCATGTGGTAGCCTCTGATTGGGCCACATGGAAACCTCTCACTGGTCCACATTCCACCTGCCAAGTCAACATGCCACGTCAGTGTACAAACCATACAAATTTCCACATGACACAATCCGATTGGTCCACAGATCGATCTAAAAATGCCAAAGTTGGGTTACACGTGGTAGCCTCTGGTATTGCCACATCACCATGTTTCCATTAGCATGCCACATGTCACCTTCCTGATCCTGCCACATGTGTTGTAAAAATGTTGATGTCATCCATACATATGGTGATGTCATCCATACGAATGTTGATGTCATCTGTACGGATGCTGACATTAGCAGTACAAATGTTGACTGATCCCTTGTTGACTAGGCTAGGTTGACCAAAATTTGACCGTGAATATATTTCAATCTGTAACTTTGTTTGATGATTCATTTGCACCGTTAGAAATATTATGACACACTCTTCGTGATCATGTCATTTTCACTGAGTTTTGAGAACTTTGAATTTTTTCCCTTTCTCTATCTGCTGAAGCCATTCTGAGCATCCTGAGTTTCCTTTGTGAGTTCTTAGCTATTCTTAGACTTGTATGGATTCTTTTTGGATCACGCCTTCCCATTGAGAGCCTTTTGGACCACCAAAATCTTTCATCAATCAATAGGTAAGTTAGGGAAGAGGCCCCTCACTTTGTCCTTCTCTATCTACTTTGCCTTGCTTGGATGTGTGCATTTTAAGTCTACTTGAAGATAATCAACATCACCCCAGTGTGAAGTCCTCGTTCTCCTGTCCAGAATGATATCTTCATGTAACTCATCCAAGTACTCAGGTGCAAACTCATCAACTGAAGGTATTGAATCTTCCTCATATTGATCCATGATTATGGGAGGCTCAAAACATTTCGAGTTCTCAACATTCACAACTGAGTAAATCTTCATATAAGGTGGAAGATCCAGACGAAAAACATTGGTACCAATTTTCTCCAAGACAGTGAAGGGTCCATAACGGATGAGATTGAGTTTCTTTCCTTCACCCTTCAATCACTCCTTGCTGATGTGAATCCATACTCAGTCTCCAACCTGGAACTGATGATCGATCGATATGAGGATTCAATAACCTCTTACTAATTTCTCCTTGAAAAGAGACTTTCCTTGTAGCTTTTCTAAACGCAAACTAACTGTAATAAAAACTAGAGTACAACAACAAAAGGAAAACAACCTATCCCGATTGAGAAAGAGAGTAGTCTCTCGCTCGACCAAGAGAAAGGTGAAAATACTAAGATTGGATTCAAAATAAGATTTACTCTTGTATTATTGAATCATTTTAATTGATATAGGAATAGTTAAAACAAAGAATAACTGTATAATCAAATAATAAATAGTTATCAACTAATACACATAAAATCCTTTGAATCAAACATGCAATTCTGATCTAACTCTGAACCACTCTGAAAAAATATTTTTTCATAAGTTTAAAATAAGCATGCATTGTAAGACATTAACATCAGTGTTAAGATCAAATAAAAACATTAATTTACAACAGAGATAAAATCAAAATTGAGTAAAAGGAAAGGAAAACAATCATCCCTTAAATTATACATCAGTGTTTTAATAACCAAATATCAAAATAAGTACTCAATGCCTTGAAAAAAAGATAAATTTAGATAATAAGCCTCTTCGAGGGGGAAACCTCCTTATACATCATATGAATTCAAAATTACAAGATCATTCCAAATGAAAAGGTATCCTTGGTATATATAGGATACTAGGAGGTACAATTACAACTAATGGACCCAAGATGATATAAATAAAATAACAATACTAATGTAAAATTCCCCAATTAAGGGGTAATGTGCTACTATTTAGGGCTTAACATGCCCCTCCCATTCATACAAGTATTGTCTGCAACACTTGAGTAATTTTGGATGCTTCTGTATAAAAGACTCATCTTCCAAAGTGGAACCTTCAGTAGGTAGTTTCTTCCACTTAATGAGATACTCTGAAATGGATCTATTTCTCAGCTAGAGAATTCTTATGTCAGTGATATATTTAGGCCCCAATATGATTTTTCCTTCCTCTTCAAGTTATGGAAATATAGTTTGAACTGCGATCTTCTCACCTATAACCTTATTTAAGCATGAAATGTGGAAAACTCAGTGTACTCTAGAAGGTGCAGACAACTCCAATTTGTATGAAATAATACCAATATTTTGCAAAACCTTTTAAGGGCCATAGTAATTTGGTGATAATTTCTTATCCTTCTTACATTTGTTGATGGACATTTGTTTGTATGGTTGTAGTCTTAAAATTACCCAATCCCCTACTTCAAAATTTTTTTCACTACGATGTTGATCTGCTTCTTGTTTCATGTGATTTTGTGCCATGGTCAGGTTGTCCTTTAAGAGTTGAAGAACTTGTTTTTTATGCTCGATGTGATCTTCCACTTCTTGAACCTTATATTTTTATTTTAGAGAAGAAGTGATGGATGATGGGTGATATCCATACAACACCATAAATGGTGTCATTTTTGTTGTAGTATGAAATGAAATGTTATACTGCCATTCTGCCAAGGGTAACCACTTGAACCATTGTGTTTTTTTATCATAGACAAAGAAACAAAGGTATCCTTTCAAAACATTGTTCACTATCTTAGTTTTTCCATTAGATCAAGGATGATAATATGAGCTATGATCCAATTGAGTACCCAAACAAGAAAATATTTTTTTCCTAAAATGTCCAATGAAGATGGGAACTCTGTCACTTACAATAATATTTGGGATTCCATGTATCTTTTGAATTGTCTCCATGAGTGTGTTGGAAACTATAATAGCTTTGAAAGGATGAGAGAGTGCACCAAAGTGTGCATACTTGGCCAGTCTATCAAAAATCACCATGATGGCACTCTTTGCTTTAGACTTTGGTAACCTTGTGATGAAATCCATGGAAACCTCCTCCCAACATTGACTTGGGATGGCTAATGGTTGTAAAAGACATGGGGTATTAATTGTTTCCACCTTATTTTGTTGGAAAACTAAACATTCTTCCACAAACCTTTGAACATCACTTTTAAGGCCATCCCAAAAAAATTCCTTCTTGACCCTGTGATAGGTTCTCAGAATTCGTGAGTGCACTCCTACCAGGGAGGTGTGCAATTCCAAAAGTACATTTTGTTTGAGTTGGGAGTTCTTACATAAATATAAGCGATATTTGTACCATAATTAATGATTTTTCCATGTAAATGTATCTGATGCACTAGAATCATGTTGCAGCCTTTGAATGAGATTCCACACTTTTTCATCATTCTTACATTCATCCCTTGCTTCTGTTATCCAATCAGGTTGGATGATTGAGATAGCACAGAGAAAGGCTTCAACATATTCATCCTTTGTTGAGAGTGCATCTGCCACAACATTTTTCTTCCCCTTTTTTATAGATGATTTAAAAATCATAACCCAACATCTTGGTCACCCATTTTTGTTATTCTTCTAAAGATAGTATTTTTTCGAAGAAGTATTTAAGACTGTCACGATCTGTTTTGACCTTGAAGTGCCTACCTATTATGTAAGGGTGTCTCTTATTCAATGCATGTAGTATTTCCATCATTTCCTTCTCATAAATGGGTTTGTGTAAGTCCTTTCCCTTGAATGGCCGACTTTCAAAAGAAAGGGGCCTTCCTTGTTGCATTAGAACAACACCAATACCATTTCTCGAGGCATCACATTTCACAATAAAGGCTTTTCTGAAGTTTGGTGTGGTCAAGACATGATCTTTTCACATCACCACTTTAAGTTGTTCAAAATCTTAATTTTCCTCTAGAGTCCATGAAAATGAATCCTTCTTAGTTAATGTTGTTAAAGGTGCTGATATTCTTCCATAGTTCCAAACAAACTTGCGGTAGTAACCTGTCAAACCCAAAAATACTCTAATATTCTTCAATGTTTTTGGAATCGACCAATCCATCATGGCCTTAATCTTGTTAGGGTCTACCTTGACACCTTCATGAGATACAATATGACCCAAATACTCTATCTCCTTCACCCTAAATAAACATTTGGATGATTTGGCATATAGTTGTTTCTCATTTAGTATCTATAGCACCCTATCAACATGTCAAACATGATCCTCCAAAGACTTGCTATAGATTAGTATATCATCAAAAAATACTAACACAAATGTTTGAAGGAAGCGATTGAAAATATAATTCATCAACCTTTGGAATGTGGAATGTGCATTCGTAAGGATAAAAGGCATGACCAAAAATTCATAATGGCCTTCATGAGTTCGAAATGTTTCTTCTTGGATATATGCTTCCTTCATGCTAATATGATTATACCTGGGACAAATATCCAAATTTGTGAAGTATATTTCTCCATGCAATTCATCTAAAAATTCATCAATGAAAGTGATGGGAAACTTATCTTTAATGGTGATCTTGTTGAGATCTCTATAATATGGACACATACACCATGATCCCTCTTTCTTGAGTACCATTACCATCGATGCAAAGTAAGAACTTTGGATAGGTATAATAATGACATCCTCTAACATTTATTCAACCATATGCTCAATTTCACTCTTCTGGGCATAAGGGTATCTGTAAGGCCTGATTTCAGGAGGAACACTCCCAGGAATTAGGTGAATAACATGATCATGATCGCAAGTGGATGGAATAACTCTTGGAATATCTTCAAATAATTTGGAATTCTTATCAATGATCCCTTGGAGATCTAGGGGAATAGATGGATTATATTTTTGAACATATAATGAGCATAGTTGTACAATTACACCCTGATGCCCATTTTTCAATAAGTGTTTCATGCCATTAGATCTTATCACCTAACTAGGTTTCCCTGTGATACCCCTTAACTTAATCTCCTTTCCTTCCAATGAAAATATCATGAAAAGTTCTTGAAAATTAAATGCCATTGTTCCCAATGATTGTAACCATTGGAATCCTAGTATGACATCAACACCACCCATGGGTATAGAAATCAATGTACGATTCATTACATATTCCCCCATATTAATATTGATCCTATGGAATTTTCCTAAGCAATTGATAGTTACTCCATTTTCAATCATTACTTGAAACTGTGGCACTAGATATATAAATCAATTAAGAGATTTGGCTAATTTATAGTGAATGAAATTATGACTACTACTAGAATCAATTAGGACTATTACTTTATTCTTTTTTATATTGTTACGAGGAAAATCTCTCTATGGATAGGGGTAAACCACAATAGACAGAAATGACTGCAGAAATCAACTCCAATCTCAGGTATACTATATAAATAAATATGTTAGCAAGATGTTCGATGAAGTCCACCATTGAGCACTTGACCCAAAGCGATACACCTACAACTAGTCCTCAAAAACGAAGAAATGAAATCATATGGTGATAATATATAATGTTATCACATTCAATAGAATACTCCATCAATATTCATAATAAATATTCCCATGGAATAACAATTAAAATATTCACAAGATATTGATTAGACGAGAAAAGAGTATTTCTATTAATATGTAATCAACAAAAGTGAATGAGTTACGAACTTCCATTTTGGCATGGTTCGGAATCGAGAAACTAAGTTCCTTCCAACTGGGCCTCCACCACTTCAACCCTCCACCAAAGAAAATATCATATAAGAGAAACAATGAGGTTCTCAATCATGCAGCGAAGAGCTTGGGGGCTGAACAATGTGTTCAGACATAAAGGACAAAGGGATGCAGACTCAATGTGAAGTGAATAATTTATAGAGAGTAACTTTGCTGTCAAATTTGAATTTTTCTCCTCTTTTCCATAGCTCGGATTTGGTCCATTTGTAGACTTCAAGTGGAGATGAAGGGTTGAATCAGAATGTTTCTAGTATATGGAAGGCCAAGGATCATAGATCTCATGACGTGCCATGGAAACCCGACACCATTTTTTTATTTTGGGCACAAATCCTGATGTACATGGGTTGTAGTGGTGCAACCTTCATATATGCATGATGTAAATAGGCAAGGCACGTATAATACGTGGAAAAACATGTTTTTAGCTATGGATTTGCAAAAATGGACTTCAAGTCTACATAGGTAAATGGAAAAAGGCCCTCTATGCAGATTGCATAAGGTGAGGAAAATCTTGCTATAACATATTCCTCCTAATCTGTGAGGTCAGAGGAGTATCTGTGATATCTGAAATACATTATAAAACCAAGAAGTGGAGTAATGGGGACCCAACTGGAAGAACTAGTTTCTCATTATAATCTATACTGACTTTGCATACATGGATGCCAATTTGAATTACACTGCAAATCCATGTGAAAATATACCAAATATTTGTCCATGGCCATGAATAGGAAACAAAATAGTGGCTACATGCCAAAGGTTGTCATAGTCATGAAAAAGGCCCAGTAAAACCAGTCTCAAAATCATTATGAAGATATTTGTATACAATGGGGTACAATCTGATCTCCCATGATCACTGTAGTCACATAGGTATTGGTCCAATGAAAAGTAGAAACAAATAAACTGATGTCTTCAAGTCTTCTACACAATCCACCAAAGGTGCAAGTCTACATCGTGTGAATAAAAGAGTCGAGGTCTAACACAATGAGACTTCATTTGATTACCAGTCATTGAGGTATACCGTTAACAAACGCAAGACATACTACCGGTGATGAAAGTAGGTATCAAGGCCTGAGTACATTTTTACAAGTGTGAATAAAGGAGTCGTAGTCTAACACTCGAAGAACCCATTGATCAAGAGGCATTGATGTATTCCCAATTGTCTATGGTGAGAGAACCTACCACTAATGACTGCAATCCTCTAGGTACTCATAGGACTCTATGTCTCGTCTCCAGAATAGATGAGCTGAAGTCGATGGAAGGAGACCTGCTGAAAGGAGAGAATTAAGGCATCTCTCATCATTCAACACAAGGTACAAAGAAGGATCTTGATGATTTGGAGGAAATCATATGAAGAATATGTTCATGAACCAATGAACCTGTGCATCTTTCGCGTGTTCCAGGTGTAAGCGGTACACGAAAAAGACCCTCTGAATAACATCCAATAAGGAAAAATGTTGATAAAGGTGAGGAAACCACCAATAAGGATAATGGAATCCAGGGCACTACACGAACCCCAATGTGTGAATAGATGTCTTGCCGTCAAACACAAGGGAAACCACCTAGTCAACGACCAATGATGAAATGTCAACTATTGGGTTCAAGGTTACCTACCAATGAGGAAAGTAGGACCAGGGTGCACAATAGGACTACAACTTCATGTGATCCCGAGATAGACTGAGGGTATGGCCGACATGCAAAGTCAAGAGTTTTAAGGAATGGCCAACACAGGTTGGTAAACATCCTTTGAACAAGAGAATGATATATATGGAAGACTCTTGCAACATATAATCAATGATGAAACTGTGAGATGCAGGAGGCATCAATCAAACTCTCCATAGGGATTGGAAGAGTAACCAGTCAGAGGAGTAAACTCTATGTAATGAGCTCAGCTTCCTAAGGTCATGTTAAACCCAAAATTATGATGATGAGTGCAATAAAAACTTTTGTGCACTGTTCAAAGGTGACACGACTGCTACCCATCTTTTTTTGTTTTTTCATAGTCAAATGAATGTTATGATATAGAGGAGGAAACGAGTGTCACAAGTAAGAAAAATTAGTTCCAGCAGTGGAACATACCTATGCTCAATGCAAGGAGGTGCATGGGGGAGATGGACACTCAGGGGAATGTTCCCTCCTAGGTATAGGGTTTCAAGCTATGAAGGATATGAAAAAGGCTTTACTTCATTGAGGATGAAAAACTATTGAGGTAAACAGTTTATAACACAAAGCGAGAACTAGTAATAGGCTCAATACTGCAAGAAAGGGCATGAGATGAAATCACAACTTAATGCCAAAAAATGTCCTTTTTCGTAATATTAGTCTACTTGGTTTGAAAAAGGGATAAAATTGCACCAAATAGATGTCCTTTCAAATCCAATTTACAAGTGTGAAAGAGACAAGTCCACTCTGCCATATTTTCACTTTTTGAAAACGAGATGGAAAAGAGCTTAAATCAAAATCATTGAGAGGTTTCTAGGTGGCATGTCACGGGGGAGGCCAAGGCTCCCGCACATGATTTCTGTGAAAGTTCATCATCTTACGAATAGCTGACACGAGCTTGGGAAAACCCAAAGCTCTCCAAGTCAAGGAGGATAAAGTGCTAGTGAAGGTTACCTTCTCCATGATATATCGAATAACGTCTCTTACTTGAAAGGCGATAGGAGGAGGCATTAGATATGCCATAAGACCATCCCAGTCAAAGGGAAACTCTCCAGGACTTGGAGGGAGAGTACTTGCAGAGACTAAAAATATCTCTTGTTCAGAAGGTGCAGTAATATAAATTCTAATTAGATGGTTGAAGGATGCATCACCCTCCAAAAGAAGAGTTGGGTTGACCGGATATTACATCGGTACGACCACTTCTTCAACCATTGGTTGAATAGGATGCATGGAAACAAATCTAGGGGACACATCACCCTAAAAAATGGGAGTGTGGTCAGGTGATGATTGCGTCGGCATGAATGGAGTGTCAATCAAAGGAGAAAAGGAGTGTGGGGAAACCATAGATGACTCATATCTTGAAGGCCCCCCAGGTGAGAACCACGCTTCCGGTATCCCAGCAACAGCAGGACACAGATGATTAAGGTGATATCCTTCGCCATTCCTGCAAAGGAACTTGGGTTCACGTCTAACATGTCTAGTCTTCTCAATCATATGAATTCCCCCAACGTCATTTATAATGGCTGGCGTCATGCTCTCAACGTGACTGACAGAGGCTGGAGGTTCATCTCCCACATGACTTGAAGAGGTTGTCAACCAATATCCAACATGACTAACAGCGGTTGGTGATGTAGCTGTAGTATGATTGACAGTGACTGGACTAGCGACGATGGTGAGTTGTGTCATTTGAGACCAAGGTCCCAGGAAAGACTAGTTTTGAGACATTGCAGGTGAGGAAGGATCCTGTTTTACACCCTGTCCTTGTTTGGAAAGGTAGTATCCTCTGCCTAATTGATTCGTAGAGGTTTGTACATGCATCATCACTGAATAATAAGTCTATGGAGAGACAAAAGTATGATAAGGATTATTCAATTGAGGATATATGTTGCCCCCATGTGAAGGGGTTTCGTGAAGAGGGTAGCTTGAACCATAAAATTGATTCCCTCTTAATGAAATAGTAGAGGATATATGTGGACCCTCCATGGGAAAAGTGTTCATAGGAACTGGCATGGTGGATGAAGGATACACAGATGGGGTGTAATAAGTAGAATAACCACCCATTTGAGTACTGGCTGTTGAAAAGGCATGGCTAGGAATGGATCCGTAAGAGGGGATAATCCAACCTCCCACAGTGAGAGTTGGTTGAGGGGCATGACTCCTATAAAATGAAGATGT
>JZKD02S1772299.1:159389-174434 GCA_000966675.3 Picea glauca
GGAGCCATGGGAAATCCACCATCCATGATAATGAAGAATCAAGATATGGTCTAAAATCTCAAATGTATACTACTAATCAAAGAGCACCGAAAATAATCAAAAGGTCAATATGCACACAAATAGGATAAAGTGGTTGAAATGGGCATCCCTCTCTAAAGTAGGGATGCCTTTCCCAAGAAGGGCTTGATACTCCTCTGTTAAAGATTGGAGGTAACATAATCAGTTATAAGGGCCCTCGTGGGCTTAACAACCATTCAGTCAGATCCCCCTAGAGAGGTAATCCTCCATAAATGTTGTGTGTTGTCTGACCCTTATCTGACCCATTGTACTTGCAAAATAACCCCTACAAGTAACCTATGTGGTACCTAAGTCAAGCAACTAAGAAACCACATTATAACTGATGCATAGGTGAACAATCGTAAGTAAGGTCTATTGTATGGGTAGGGTAACAAAGACCAAAACCTTGAAAGCACTACCTCTCACAGAGGTAAGGGCACTAGCAAGATCGCCATATACAAATAGATCCCCAAAAATATATATGACACTAAGATTATAAAATGGATAATATATAACTCTGGTGTAAATGGAGCTTCTTGATATTATCGATTATACAATGGATTTCTCCACCCTCTTACTCAAACACATATGTTGATTTCATAGCCTTGGAGAAGTTTACTCACAAAATCTTATTCCAAGGCTCTAAATCCTAAGCTAGTTTGTGCACCCTAGAAAAATAAAATCATTACTAATCAATTTTAAATTATAGCATTACTTTTAATGGCCTTGCTTACTCAAAAGGTGCGGACGTGAAACTAGCGGTTTTGTGAATCAACAATGAATATCAATACAATGCAAAGTCCTAACTTCAATTCCCAATAAATGATATGATTTTCAAAATGAAATTCTTAATTCAGTTCTGCAATTCTAAATAAAAATGCAACCTTTCTTTACATGCACTAAGATTGATGATAAAGACTCAAAAGATCAAAATGCCAACAATGTAAAATGCCTAATATTTTTGTATTTTCAATATAAGAAAATGAAAATGCAAGGACTGAACAACATCTTAATATAAAGACTATACTATATGTAAAAAAAGACAAGCCAAGTAGAATATCAAGGAGAAAAACACCCATCCCAAGATGCAAGGACAATCAAATGAAAAATATGATGAGAAAGGAATTGCCCAAAAATTCAACCAAAGACAAGTTTCCTATCATTCCACAGACACTTAACAATCACCATAGAGACCCAAAAAGACTCAACAATCATCAAAAACTACCCAACAACCATCAAACCCATCAACCAAGAAACAAAGGGCGATGTACATGATTGTTCAAGGGAAAAGCGCATATTTACACATCTTGCAGAAGGACAACACGCGTATGTACACGACTGTCAGGAAAAAACCCGCGTATATGTTTCAAAACACCTCCACGATAAGGAGAAGGATAAGAAAGTTAGACTCAGAGTGAACATGGGATGTCAAATAGTCATACGACAAGAAACTCAATATAAACAAGAGAAATCAAAGGAGAAAAAAACTCTGAACCCCGAAAAATAAGATTTTATCCCCAGTATGGTCACCAATTCTATTACAAGGAAAATATCTCTATGGATAGGGGTAAACCACAACAGATGGAAATGACTACATACATCAACTCTAATATCAAGTATTCTATATAAACAAATATTCTAGCAAGACGAGATAAATGGCCTACCTAGTCTAGAAGTTCGATGAAGTCCATCGTTGAGCACTTGAACCAAAGTGATAAACCTACAACTTGTCCTCAACAACCAAGAAGTGCAAGCATATGGTGATAATATATAATGTTATCACATTAAATAGCATAATCCATCAACATTCATAACAAATACTCCCATGGAATAAAAATTCAAATATTCGCAAGATATTAATTGGACGAGAAAAGAGTATTTCTATTAATATGTAATCAACAAAAGTGAATGAGTTACAAACTTCTGTGTCGGCACGGTTCAAAATTGAGAAACTAAGTTCCTTCCAGTTGGGTCTCCACCACCTCAATCCTCCACCAAAGACAAGCTCATATAAGAGAGACAATGGGGTTCTCATTTATGTAGGGAAGATCTTGGGGGCTGAAAAATGTGTTTAGACTTAAAGGACAAAGGAATGTAGGTTGAATGTGAAGTGAATAATTTCTCTAGAGTAACTTTTCTCTCAAAGTTGAATTCTTCTCCTTTTTTCCATAATTCAGATTTGGCCCATTTGTATCCTTCAAGTGGAACTGAAGGGTTGAGTTGAAACATTTCCAATATATGGAAGGCCAAGGATCATAGATCTCATGATGTGACATGGAAACTTGACACCATTTTTTAATTTTGGGCACAAATCCCGATGTATGTGGGTTGTAGTGGTGCAACCTGCGTATACGCATGGCACGAATATGTGGAAAAATCATGTTTTTAGCTCTAGGATTTCCAAAAAGGGACTTCAAGTCTGCATAGGGAAATGGAAAAAGTCCCTCTGTGAAAGATTGCATAAGGTGAGACAAATCTTGCTATAACAGATATATACTTAAATATTGAGGGTTTGAGGAGTTCTAATTCCAACCAATGCATTACATGATATGGTGGGAGTCAACTCTTTATAAGAAATATCTTCTACATTTTCATATTGAGATGGCTCTTCTTCTTCTTCCTCTTCAAAATCTATGTAGAATAATTTCTTCTCACCACACTTATGTCCCTTACTGTACTTTCTATCACAATTAAAGCATAAACCTTTTTCCTTTCTTTCCTCCAATTGTTGAGGTGTCAACCTTGTAGGTTGAGGTGGTTTATAAGAAGGAACATTATTCTCTCGATATATGTTAGGAGTGGTCCTTCTAGTAGCCATATCCATATTTTTACTTTCAACATTTCTCGCCACCCTGAACGCATTCTCCAATGATTTGGGTTCCCAAAGGAAAACCTCATGTTGAATGTTATCCTTTAAATTTCCTATGAATACAGTTTCTCCAATCTTGATTCATCTTCATTTTGTCCTCATCATGAATTTCATGGGATACATTGTCACTTTCAGGTGACCTCTCTATTAGAAACTTTTTCAATCCTTCCATGATATCCCCTTTTAAACGATCCATCTTAGTATCCATTATCATTTCCATATTAGCTTTAGTTGAATCCATCATCCCTTGTAGTTCATATTTTGTTACTGCCTTCTTTTGTAAATCATTTATGTCCATGTGCATTTCTTCACCTTCATCAAGAATCCAAGTATGGTTGTATGAACACTTATTTGGTGTAGGATTTCCCTTTTTTGGTGGCATGTTGACCAAGTATCACTACAAGGTATCAATTCCTAATTGTCTTAGGTAGAGGTCCTCATAGACAAGGGAGTGTCACGTGATATAGCTCTTTGATATGCATGTGGGGTCCAACAATAGTACTCATCCCAATATCTCAGGGAACTAACTAAGGAGGCTTGACCATGCCATTTTCTGTATTATCCAGCTATCTAGGCACTAGAGAGTGATCTCCTCGAGTGTTGTTCTTAGTGTACTATAGAAACAAGATGACCAAAAGGTTTACTCGGTAAGTCTCAAGATTCTAGGTGGTCTCCTTATATACACAAAGTACATGGGAGCTCAAATCCATATTATTGTTGTCTAATGTGCAACCAATCGAAAAGGGGCCTTATGCTATACTCTAGGTACGTGGAAGAACCACACAGTCCCCGGGTTGTAGCACTGACAAGTAATGACATCTACTACGTTTAAAGACGTTGGAATACGTCTATACCTAAAAACCCTAAGATTCTCCCAAATTTATGTGATATTAATTTTATCCCACTTTATTACACTTTTTTAATCACCCCAATTGCATATTCTAGTCAAAATATATGCAAATTTCCAAAAAACAAAAGTCACCTTTTAGAAACCTAATTTGGAGACTAATATGATAGCTGACCTTTCTTTTGTTGTAGCTCTAGAATTTTGGCCCTTCTGAGTCTAATATTTCTACTTGAGGTTTCATGATGTGTCTTCTTTCCAACCCCATAGGTTATACCAAGATTGGATTCTCCAATAGAATGTTATGATAACTTTCCTAATATGTGTTGATTGTTTTCCCTTTCAGTAGAGAGAACTTGTATGGACTGCCACGTGTCACTTTCTTCACTTCAGAACTTTAAATTCATACTAGTACCACTTTTGTCTGTACCATAACCAATGGAACATGTCTCACACAATTTGGAGGTCTATAGATTTCAATATAACAATTTTCCAAATAACACTTGTTTTAGAATGAAATATGGACTAGCCAAAAACCCTAATTTCCTTAGGGAATAAATTTTAGAGTAGAATGAATCAAGGGATGATATTTGTACAAAAGATGCTTCATTATTCTTCCTTAGTACTGTAAAATTTTGAGAACCTCAAACCAAGCTGAAACAAATTGGGCATTATATTAATGTAAAATAAGAAATATATACAAATGTAATATAAAATAACAATACTAATGTAATCTTCCCCATTTAAGGGGTGATGTGCCACTATTTATGGATTAACATAGTGCATAAAAATAAGTGTCTGATTACAAGCTATGGTACATCAAAGAATGGTTCATGATGGCATGATTTCCTCCAATATCCAACATCTATATCTATCCTCCCAGCCTCCATTTAGGATATGAAGATATGATATTTAAAAATTACAATGATCTTTCTAGATCCAAAATCACGTGATTAATTTTTTATATGCCAAGTGCAACCATACGGATCCATGGAAAATTTAGAAACCGATCACTACATGCTTTCTGAGAAAATTGCTTTTGAATAATCGAGCATATCTCTCATATATTTCCACTTTTGAGAAAATGACCCAACTTAGAAGTAAATAGGCATATTTTTAAAGTGGTTTTTTGGTTGTTTTGTGAGATTCCTCATCATTTTCTCATAAATAACGCTCGAAGTTCTCCTCCTGAAGACTGACCACAACAAAAACTCTGGAAAATGTAGTTTCAATTAGATAATAATTTATCACATGATTCACTTTCTGAGAAAAGGGTCATATGAAGGGTAAGAAGGATTGTTCGGAAAGTGGGTTTTCAACCATTTTGTGATATTCCTCATTGGTTGCTCAAAATTGAAGCTGTGAGTTCACCTCCTGTGAACTAATTGGGGATTCTCAACTTTTTCTTGCATAAGTATTTCTTCCTATAGAGATGAAGAATTCCAACTGAATAGATTATTTTGGCATATTTGGAAATTGAATTTTAGTTGCATATCTATAATGGACACTTGTAACAAAAACAAATTAAATTAATAACTAATATTTATTAAAAAAGAAGCTACAAAATCTTCAACTCTCAGTTAAGAAAAATCAATTGATAGAATCAAATCAAATTCATATCACACCTTTTAAATAAAAATACCTGCATACCAAAATGGGAATTATATTTTGGTATTTGGGGATATTTTGAAAATTTGAGGAAATTAACTCCATAATATTTAATAATCACTCAATTGTCGACAAATTTAACCAATTGAAATCACAACATTGACTCATAATGAAAATTTAAGATTTAAGGTAAGACTTAGATGATATGACTAAGATGCTTGTATTTCTAAGAGAAAGAATGGATATGGGTATATTAAATATAGAGATTCCATTTTACTCAAAATAAAATTCAAACACCTAAGCTT
Source organism: Picea glauca (assembly GCA_000966675.3). Taxonomy (NCBI): domain Eukaryota; kingdom Viridiplantae; phylum Streptophyta; class Pinopsida; order Pinales; family Pinaceae; genus Picea; species Picea glauca. Next base: position 165,073 of record JZKD02S1772299.1, read on the forward strand.
AAAAATCTTGATAATAATTGCAATTAGGAGCAAGACTAGATTCTATGTAGTCAAACCATATATATTTTAGAATCACATGTTAATTATTGAATGATATAAAAATATTCCTTATAATTATATTTTGAATCAAAGTGAATGTGAGGAATTCACATTAAAACTACTTTCAATAATTAATCAAGTTTTTGTGGTATAATAATGTCCAATGAAAACTAATCCAACCACCTAAATGGAAAAAATATTTACATAGTTATATTGAAACATAAATAAGAAAGCCAAAACAATCAAAGATAAAGGGAATGTCCATAATAAAATCAAATGGGGGGCCCTTTAATTTTATAAAAATTTAAGGGGAGATGTTGTTTTCCACAACATATAATAATTGTTTTACACTTTTTCCTATTTTTAGGGTCATAACTATTTTGCTTTAGGGTCATAATTGTTTTACCCTTTTTCCTAACTTTAGGGTCATAATTGTTTTACACTTTTTCCTCATTTTAGGGTCATAATTGTTTTTCCCTTTTTCTTAATTTTAGGGTCAATCTATACTTTCTTGTTACAACCACTTTTCCCTTAATTAATGACTTTGTAACTATTTACAGATTTTTAACAAGTCTTCGGGGATTCCAACTTCACGAGACCATAACTCCTCAAATTGTAAGGATGATCCAGATTTTATGATCAGAAAGAAATGAATACAGATTATTAAAAGATGTTGAACACAAAATAATAGAGATACAGTAAAACTGGTTTTCTATTCAATAAGGAAATAAGATGAAACTGTAAAATGTAGCGGAAAACAAACTTGTTGGAATGGTGTTGGCTTATGTCTGAGAAGAGATGTGATGATTGCGCTCATTCACAAGAAGATGGTTACAATGAGGCTCTAAAGGCATTTTACAATAAACAAGAATGTTAAAAACCCTAGACATCCAAAAACCTAACCCTAGGAGATGAAACAACAAAAGTTATGTGGGCCCCGTTTGGGTAAGTTAGTACATCAACTTTCCAGGGTTGTAACTTTTGCATACGATCTCCATTTTTGGTGCATGATAGTCTGTTGGAAAGGTCTAACCGAGAAGAACAATTTTATACTAGCCTAATTCAATGCCTCTACCAATCACTTGGGCTGCAAATCCCCAAAAAATGTCGTTTAGGGCCTCAAAACGGCCCCAAAAGTTTGGAACCTGAAAAACTGTCAAAAACTGCCAAGGTGGAAAACTGTTTTTAGAGCCAGTGGAATAGGTGGGTGGCCATCGATATCCACCTGGATAAATACTCCCTTATTAGGAATAAATGGTCTCCATTGCATTGATTTCCCCCATTTGATGAGGAAAGTTCTGCTGAATTTGGCCCCGGGTGAGCCAATTGCCTTGGTGCAGGAGCTACCCTGTTTGATGACTCGATAAATCTAGATCCGTTGTTGTCAACTGCCCTTGATCTTTGTGTCCAAAATATGATCAATGGATTCTAGTTGCATGAAATCAGGGTTGATCTCTATTAGTGTCAACTCCTCTGCTATCTCTGAGGTGTCCAATAATGATGGGAAATATAGCAGAAGGAGAGCCACGTTGAAGACTGGATGCAGACCAAGGAAGGGGGGGATGTTGAGCTCAAAAGAGTTGTTACCCACAACCTTGGTGATGGTGTACAAACCATAATTGAGTGGTAGAAGCTTCTGATGGGGCCCTGTAAGGTGTTCTTTATAAAAATTCAACAAAACTTTGTCGCCCACCTAAAACTTATGTGGCACTCGATTGTTGATCATGGCCTTGTTTGTACTTGGAATTAGACTTTTGTAGAATATCCTGAACTTGTTGGAAGATGTGTTGGATCCGCTCAATGAACCAGGTAGATTTTCCAGTTTCTGGTGGAGCAGGGGACGAGTCGGCCGAGGTGGTCTCTAGGAGTAGTGCAACATCCATGGGGCCCAATGGTTGGAATCCCAACCCCACCTAAAAGGGGTTGTGGCCAGTTGATCTATGCATAGATCGATTATAGATATGTTGGAAATAAGGAAGACTCTCATCCCATGTGAGAGGGTGTTTTGAATTGTACATGTGTAGGATATGTATGACCATCCGATTGACGACCTCAGTTTAGCCATATGTTTAGGGGTGGAAGGCAGTGGATTTGGTGATCTTGGTATCCAATAGTGACCAGAGGCTTGACCAGAATGAGTTGAGGAACTAAATGTCACGGTCTGAGATAATGGTTTGTGGGATCCAAAAATATAGCCATACTGGTTCAAAGAAGAGCTTGGCAGTGGCTTCTACTATGATGTTCTTCTTCCAGGTGGCTAGAATTGACATCTTGGAAAAGAGATCAACAACCACAAAAACAAAGTCATTTCCCCTATTGGTGGATGAGAGGCTCGACATGTAGTCCACTGAGATAGATTCCCATGGCCTGTTAGGAGTAGGAAGAGGGGTGTACACACCCTGTTTCTTAGTGGTCAGTTTGGAAATAATGCAAGCAGTGTAGGACCTGATATACTTGTCGACATCCTGTCAAAGTTTCGGCCAATAGAAACATTTTTGCAACACTTCCACTATATTTTCGATGCTAAATTTTCCTACCACCCGATTGTAGTAAGCTTCCCAAATCATAGTCGCGTAGTCACTTGATGGAACACATAGATGGACCAGACGACACAATAACCCGTCCTGAAGATCGAAATTAGAAACCACTAAGTTGACGCCCAACATTTGGTAGGTGGTGGAGAAGTCAGGGTCTGTCTCATAGAGGTGGGTACATCTGGAGGTCTCGTGACCTCAAGAGTCTAGCACCGTGGAGAGTTCCCCGAATTGAGATCGACTGAGGCAGTGAGAAACTTGGTTGGTACTTCCTATTTTATACTTGATGTTTAGGTGCAACTGTTGTAAGTATGTTGGCCACTTCTGATGGAAGTTATTCTGCAATTTTCCTTGTGTCTGCATGAACTATAGTGGCTTGTGATCAATGTGGATGACTGTCTCCCTCCCAAGAATGTAATGTCTCTAATGGCAGAAGGCTTGCACAATTTATTACATTTGTTTGTCATAATCAGGGTAATTATGGACAACATTTGATAGTGTCTCACTATGATATGCTATGGGGTGGTCATGTTGAGTGAGAATGTCTCCCACAACATAGTCTGAAGCATCTGTCTCGATCTCAAAGGGATTCTGCAGGTCTGGTAATGAAAGTACTGGGGATGAGAACACACGCTTCTTCAAGCCATCGAAAGCTTATTCTTGGGACATTCCCTATACAAATGTTTCCTTACCACCACCCCTAGTTACTTTTCTGAGGGCCCATGTGATATGAGAAAATCCCAGCACAAACCTGCGATAGAAATTGGCAAGGACCAAGAAGCTTCGAAGTTTAGTGAGTGTGATTGGGTCTTTCTAGTCATGGATGACTTGGATATTGGTTGGATCCACATGAAAACCATGCTGATCAACAATGTATTCTAAGTAATGGACCCTGTCCATGTCGAAGAAGCATTTTTCCAAGTTTTCATATAGTTTTTGTTGCCGCAAGGTGTGCAGAACCTACTGAATATGTTGCAAGTGTTCCACCCGAGTCTTTTTGTAGATGAGGATGTCATCCATATACACCACTACAAAATTATTGGTGAAAGGTCGTAGGATATCATCAATCATCCTCATAAAAGTTGTTGGAGCATTTATCAAACCAAAGAGCATGACGATCCATTCAAAAAGACCTTCTTTTTACTTGAAGGCAGTCTTCCATACATATGTATGTTCTATTGGGACCTCATGGTAGACATACTTCAGATCAATATTACTGAAGTATTTGTTCCCAGTGAGTTGATCAAGGAGGTCGTCAATTCGGGGAACTGGGTACCGATTTGAGAATGTGATTTTATTCAGGGCCTGGTAATCAATCCAGAGTCACTAGGTCTCGTATTTCTTCGGCACCAACACGATTGGGCTCCCACAAGGTGATGATTTGGGACAGATGTGCCCCTTGTGGATCAGTTCTTGGATCTGCCTCTTGATCTACTCGTTTTCTAACAGAGAGTGGTGGTAGACTAGCCCATTGGGTAGCGGTGCACCTGGGGTCATATCAATGGGATGCTTGACCTGGCAGTGCAAAGGTACCCCGGTAGGAGAGGAAAATATATCTAAGTATTGATCCACGACCTTATCTACTTGCTTCTGTTGTGTGGAGAGATCGACCACGGAGGCTTGGGATGTGGCGATGACCTTTCTCTCACTTTGAGTGTGAATCACGAAGAAGACAACTTTCTTGGTCTAAGCGATGACCTTCCTACATTTCTTGGTAGATATCAAGGAAATATCACTAGGAGGGATTGCCTTGGGTAACCTCTAAAATTTCTTGTTCAAAGTAAAAATAACACTACGAGGCCTCGACTCATATACAACATGATGTTTCCATAAATAAGGTTGGCCCAAAAGAACATTACAAACTTCGAGAGGAGAAAAATCACACAATACCTCATCTTTGAAGGGTTTGATGTCGTATGAAAATAGACATTGTTGGCTGACACGAAGATCACCTCCTTGGCAGATCCATCCAATGGTGTAGGGTTTTGGGTGCGTCATTGTCAGCAGGGCTATCCGCTTGATGAACTCTACTGAGATGAGGTTCTTTTGGCTACCTCTATCAATGATTAAGTGTAGTGGGGTGTCTCTTACCCACATCTGTGAATGGAAGAGGCACTCTCCTTCTTTTGGCTCGCTTGGTTCACCAAGATGGAGCTTGGTGGTAGCAACGGTGGCACTGGGTTCTGCATCAATGATCCATCTTCCCCTTTCTAGTTTTGACTCAGAGTGAGAACCTGCATATAATTCAAAGGATTTCACTTTGACCACCAATGACTGCTTTGAGTGATAGTCAGTAATGTTATGCCAAGGGCTCTTATGGAAGTCACACTGCTTCCCAGTATCTTTCTTTGTCTTTTCGATGTCCTTCTTTTCTTGCGGCTTGGACTGGTTTTCCTGATACTGCCCATCTTTTCTCTGTCCTTTTTTTTGTGGGTTGGGGCCGCCCTTTCCTGGATTTTTCTATGAGGGGTTCCTAGGCCCAAATTTTTGCATCTTTTGTTTGAGCTTCTACTCGATTTTGACGACATATTTGTAGGCCGCGCCCAAGGACGATATTCCCATAAATTCCATTTCAGTCTGGATGTATCTATTCACAACACCATGATACTTGAGCACCAGATGTCACTTTGAATCTTTTATACCCACCTTGGTGTGCAAGGTATGGAATATATTTGTGAACTCTGTCACTACTTGGTCTCTTTATTACCACAATGTGGTCCATTTGGTATACAATTCGTCATAACTTCCGACAGGGAAATATTGTTCCTTAATCGCATCCCTAAAGGATTTCCAGGTGGACGTGACTTTAAATAATGAGGGTTCCTTTTTTTCCTTTTTCCCACAGAATTTTTCCCAACAATATTTGACATGGTGGACAGCTTTGAGGATCGCAAAAGTAATATTTTCTCTATTCAAAAAGTTATGGACAAAAAAAACCCTTCTAGTAGATTCAACCACTTGTCTACAACATATGTGTGGGTTGATATAGAAGTTGATTTGTACCTTGAAGGGGGTGGTGCCTACGCTCGAGGAAGATGTACCGCCTGTTGGTAGCCGCCGAAGGATTTTTGCGAAACTATCCATCATCTCGTTCCTCTATTGCATGAGGGCTTCCTCAAGAAACATCTTGAAAGGATATCCTTTCCTGTAATATTTATTTTCTCCTTCCATGATATGTCTCTTGGGAATGCAAGATCTTTTGTCCTCAAGAGAAACAAGCTCGAGACCCAATTCTTTGTACCCTGACCTCGTTGGGGACATGCATTAAGATGACAAGGAGCAGACTGCTCTGATACCACTGATCCAGATTTTATGAGAAGAAAAAAATGAATACAGATTATTAAAATATTCTTAGCACAAAATAACATAGATACAATAAAACTAGTTTTCTATTCAATAAGGAAATAAGCTGAAACTGTAAAATGTAGTGGAAAACAAGCTTGTTGGAATGGTGGTGGCTTATCTTTGAGAAGAGATGTGATAGTTGTGCTCATTCGCAAGAAGATGGTTACAATTAGGCTCTGAAGGCCTTTTAAAATAAACAATAATTTCAAAAACCAAAGACATCCAAAAACCTAACCCTAGGAGATGAAGCGCCAAAAGTCATGTGGGCCCCATTTGGGTAAGTTAGTACATCAACTTCTCGGGGTCGTAACTTTTGCATACAATCTCCATTTTTTGCACATGATATCCCATTGGAAAGGTCCAACCGAGAAGAAATTTTTTCAAGTGTCCCAGGTCAATGCCATTGGTAGTCTCTTGGGCCCCAAATCCCCAAAAAACGTAGTTTAGGGCCTCAAAACGACCCTAGAAGTTTGGAACCCGAAAAATTGCCAAGGTGGAAAACTATTTTTCAAGCTAGTGGAATAGGTGGGTGGCTACTAATATCCACCTGGATCAAAGGATGTACATGATGTTTTTACAAAAACCTGCGTACATATGCAACTATTCCCATTGCAACCCATGTACATGTGAAAAACTATATCGACACTTCGTATGGCTTACTCCACTTCATACAATATATTCCTTCTGAGGTTGTCTCTCTCTCCCACATGCGAGGTGTGCCTTTCCTTGCCAAGAAAAAAAAATAGAGAGTCCTCAACCTTAGGCCATATTTGTTCCCCTTGTAGAATTTCCCTTTGCTGAAATCATCAAGCCTCATAGCACAAGTTCAAACTCACTTATGCTAGCTCCATCATGTATCCACACACTCTACATGATATGTAATGTCACAATGACCTCTCTCATTTATATAAAGTCCTTAAGGGTCAACATAGAATCCCCTCTACAAGTCAACATCAGATTAGACTTTATTTGTGCGTGTGAAGCCCCAACACAAGACCACAAAGACCATCACCAAACCCATGAATATCCCTATAAAATCCAAGGGGATTTTCACCAAATCAAAAGTGTGATGTGGTTCCCACGATGATTCTCATATTCCAAATTTCTAGGGTCACGTGATAATACCTTCCTGAAGATACAAAACTCAACATTTTTTTACAAGAAATACATTTTCTTATCATCGAATGTGAATTTCTGAAAATAGTTGGCCAATAATATTTGACTCTCATTATTCTATGTGAAATAATTTTGGGTGCAAAGTGACAACCACAAATTGCTTCATGAAATTCTTTCATTAGTTTTTGAGCCTTTGTTGGACCAACACATCTTAAAATAATTCCATCAAAATTTTTAAACAAAATTTCGGCAACCAATACATATTGATTTTCATTTCAGTTCTAGTGCGCTCCTTTCTCTTGGTGACATTCCATTTGGGAATTGGCCTCATTTAGAATATAAAAACAAATCATCCTTATATCATTCAAGAGGTAATTTAGATGATTCCCTTGAAATTGATATGGTTCCATTTAAAGAATTAGTTCCATCATTAATATTATAGAACCCGTGTCCTATGACTACTTTCACTGGCTTGAGCACAATGTCATACTCATCAATTTTTTCTAGCCAATTTTCTCATTTCCCTTATCTTAATTGTTGACTAAGAAGAAAATTTTCATAGGAGAGGTAGGAACATATGCAATGATATAGGAAGAAAGAATATAGGTTCTTAAATGAGCCACTACTTTGACTAAAGAAAGAGTTTTCTTCTTTATCTCTGAGTACTTCAATTCATATTCATGAAGAGTTTTGTTCATGAAGCTTATTGGTACTTCTTCTCCTTTAATATTTATTTGTGTGAGAATGGAAGGAATAGTTTCTTCGGAAGAAAAAATATATATAATGAAATATTTACTAACATCAGGATTGATCAATACATGTGTTGTGGTGATTGCATGCTTGATGTTTGTGAATTATTTTTGTATTTCCTGGGTCCATTCAAATATGTGATCCTTCTTTAAAAAAGTGATTATTGGTTTGAAAATCATTGCATAATCTGGGACAAATCTTCTAACAAAATTTATTTTGCCAAAAAATGATTGAACTCCCTTTTTGATCTTGGTGGATTTAATTCATTAATGGCCTTTACTCTTTCAGGATCAATATACATTCCTTCCTTACTGACTATATATCCAAATAATTTCCCTTGATAGATTTCAAATAAACACTTCTTGGGATTTAGATAAATTCCATATAATTTGGGGTTGCAAGAAGTCTGCTTTCATCTCCAACGCATCGTCATCGGCTCGATCTGAGTTTGCTGGATTACGACGCATGGATTCCACATTTGACAGGGTTTCAAGTCATTGCTTATTTGCTCAAATGCAGAGGAATGTTCAAGCCGTCGGCAATGGCTATCGCGGAGTTGTCACCATGGCGGGCACTGGGAAGTTCTTCGTTGGTGGCAACTGGAAATGCAATGGCACAAAGGATTCCATTTCAAAGCTTGTTACTGAATTGAACAGTGCAAAACTTGAAGACGATGTAGTCCGTCGATTGGTTCTATCAGAGGAGATGCAAGAGGCTGAAAATGCTCATTTATCAGGTCTACGGCAGGATGAAGATTCAAACGAGGATTGGTGGCAGAGAGACTGGGGTTTGCTGAACCGGCATTATTTTGTGGACGAATGCTTGACGGTCGAGGCCGCTGATGAGGTGAACCAGCAAGAACTAAACCCTAGCCGCCGCCGCCGCTGCCTTAACCTACATAGTAGCAAGACTAGCTCCGAGATCACTGCAAGCTTCCCCCTTTTCCTCAAAACCATTGCCGGATCTTCTCTCTGTATGCAGGTTCAAGACTCACACTCTGTCTCTCAGCTCAAAACCCAAATTCACCAAGCCACAGGGATTCCACCTAAATTCCAACAACTAATCTTCGAAGTCCGGCAGCTTGGAGATGGCTCTCTGCTACGAGATTACGAAAACCTAAAAAATGCAACCATTTCTCTCACTTCTCGGTTGCGTGGAGGAGCGCCTTCAGCGACCCATCCAAGCTCTTACAAGCAGGCTGTGAAATCAGGGACTTCCACTCCTTCGAAGCTCCAGGCAGAAGCTTCAAAAGTAAAGGAGCCCTTTGGAGGCGCCTTCATTGTGGAGCAGTGTGCAGAACCTCCAACAGCAGAAGTCGAAGACCCCCAAGTCTATGGCTATGCCTTTCTCTACCAGACCAAAGCCCTCATTTTCCGCTTCAACGGACTTTGGTCCTCAGCCCCTGCGCTAAAGGAATGGATTAACAAGACCTGGTCAGAGGGTCATGAGCTATTCTTCTGTTACAAGGGATTCTTCATCGTCAACTTCTCCACCGAAGCCGAATGTCAGCGCATACTAGAGCAGGGTCCTTGGTTTTGGGGCAGATCTGGTCTCTCCATGCAGCGATGGTTCCCGGAG
>JZKD02S1772299.1:184945-199426 GCA_000966675.3 Picea glauca
ATATAGTATCTCTGGGTGCAGCCACACATTCAACCACTACCTCAAGGTGCCCCCATGGCTTTAGGTTAGGCCCTCATGGGAATTGACCCTTGCCCAATGGTGAAAAAATCCTCGCTTTCCACCACTGGATCCAACCCCTTTGGGCAAAAATTTACAATATTAATTATCTATATATTTTTTAAATTATGAAAGTGAGTATATCCTTGAAATTACAACACCTTTTGTTTGTGCAAGTTAAAAGGGTCTTAACATGATCAAAATAATTTATTTTTTTTAGATCGTAGATATTGGTTGATCTAGTGTGGCATATAACTTATTTCTGAAATAGTTAAGCACACAAAACATTACAGCATAAATAAGAGAGGTATGTATTCTACGATTTTGATATATGTCAAGACAAAAATAGATTAAAAATAGTAAACATTATTAATATATATATATATATATATATATATATATATTTGGAATCTACAGAGCCGACTCTATGTATGTATGTAGTTTCATCAATAACTGAATTATGTAGCTTATAGAAAAATAATTTCAAAAATAAAAATATGAAGAGGTATTCATAAAAATGAAGGTTTTTATGTATTTACCGACCAAACTACTAGGTTTGTCATCCCAAACCTATATATGAGGAAACCAACTCTGCAACCACATATGATAGAGATGTCACTCCCTCACAAAAAAAATTGATATTCAAATAATGTGCACGCCATTTAGGAACGTGTGTGTGTTCCTAAAGCGAGGTGTGCACACATTCCTAAAGATTCTATGCATTCCTAAAACTCACTTATGTTATTAGGAACACAAACACACATGTGTTCCTCTTAATAATAAGTATCTCTCTCTCTCTCTCTCTATATATATCCTTGTGTCCCTCTTCCCCCTCTCCCTCTCCTACATCATCCCCCCTTCCCCCGATCTCTCTCTACCCCACTTTCTCCCTCTCTCTGTCTTCTCTCCACCCCTCTCTCTCTCTCTGTCTTCTCTCTCTCTCTCTCTTTCTCTCTCTCTCTCTCTGTGTCTCTTTTACTTTCTCTTTCCTTCCCTCTATATCTACCTTCCCCTCTCTCTCTCTTTACCTCTTTCTCCTTATCCCTCTTCAACTCACTCTCTCTCTGCCTCCACTTTTCCCCTCTCTCCCTCTCACATCTACCCATCTCTCCCTCACCCTCCCTCTTCCTCTATCCCCTTCTCTCTCTCTCTCTCTCTCTCTCTCTCTCTCTCTCTCACACACACACACACACAGACACACACACACGCTCTACCCTTCTTTCCCTATCTCCCTCTATCTTCCCCTCTCTCTCACACACATACTTGCTCACTTTTTTAATTGATTTATATATCCTCTCTCTATCTATCTATCTCTAGCATCTACCCATCTCTCTCTCTGTCTCTAGCATCTACCCGTCTCTCCCCCTCCGCCGCCCTCCCTCCCTCTCTCTTTCTCTATTCCCATATCCCACTCCCTCCCTCCCTCTATCGTCCCCTCTCTCTCTCACACACACACTTCTCACTTTTTCAATTGACTTATATCTCCCCTTCTCACCCCCCTCTCTCTGTCCATCCTTTTTCCTTATCTGCCTCTTTTCCTCTATCTCTCCCACCCCTCCCTCTCTTTCTTTGTCTCCCCCTCTCTCCCTCATCCCTCTAGATGCCACTCTCTCTCTCCATTCCTTTATCCTTCATTCTCTCTCTCTCTCTCTCTCTCTCTCTCTCTCTCTCCTACGTCGCAGGCCCCTCCCTTCCTCTCTCTTTCCCTCCGATCCTCTCTCTCTCTCCTATATGCCTCCCTCTCTCTTGCTTCCTCTCTCTTTACCTCTCTCCCTATATCTCTTTAACTCCCCCTTCCCCCCTTTAACCCTCTCTCTTCCCCTATTTGACTCTTTGTCTCTCTATCCTTGTTTCCCCCTCTCTCTATCCCTTACTCTTCCCCTTTGTATATCCCCTTCCTCTCTCTTAAGCTCGTTGTATATTCCCTCTCTCTCTCCCAAATAATGCTCAATGAATACATGTAATAAGGTAAATACCTAAAAATGACTAAACTAATGATTAGTTGGAGCGGGTACAACGACTCCAACCATTTCTCTTATTTACTTATAATGATGAAGATGGAATAATGGTTAACCTTCCCATATACCCTCTTCTTTCTTGAGTAAGCACATTAGTCTCTCTGTAGTTGTAATCTACAATATTACAACATTGGAGTCAATCAGATAGAAATGTACAGAAAAATGAAAATTATTACTCATGGATGATGCTCGCTCATGGATACTGCTAGCCTTTGCTGGATCGTGGATGTCGCTCCATGCTTGAGGATTGCTCGTTGATTGCTTCTCGTGATGCTACTCCCGCAAAGACAAATATGCAACACGGACAAATGTTGAAAGCGATGTTGAGAGCTTGTTGATTGAAGTATAACAACGCAGAAGGGGCTTGCATAATAAAGCCCGTAAAATTACGAAAAAAGCGCTGTAGTTCGTCATGTGGAATTTGGAACTTAAAAGAATACCCCAACTGCGTGAAATAATTTTGATGCTCGAGGCGATGACTGCTCGTGGATGGTGTCAAAGACAACCCCATTGAAAGATTTTTTCCATCGCCATCGATTGGATAATGTATTATGATTGCTTGTCGAGGTGATTTATCGGCGGTGAACATTGAAGTGCCAAGAAACTTGTGGGTTTGCGGCTAAACATGGCGAACTCCGTCAAAATTGAGGATTTTTTTAGTGGATGGCATCGCCATGCAAACATTGGAAGTGCTGGTCGAAGTCGGTAGTCGATCATCAGGAATGCTGAGGTTGCTTCGGTCAAAGTCGGTTGAATAGCTAGATGTGTCGAGGACGAGCATCATTTGGTTCGGTTAACTAAGAAATAACTCTTATTAATGTCAGTGGGTGAGCGTGACAAGTCAAGTTGATAACTAGTAGAATCTACCTGTCTCGACCTAAATTGAGTATTAAATTCAAGCTGGAGTCAAACCTTGGCCGAATCCATGATTTTAAACATCAAAATGATTTCACGTCAAAGGGCATTTAAATGGGATTGAATCCGATCAGATTTTCATGGTATTTTGAGTTTCTTACGGATCATTATGATTTTATAACTTTATTTGATAAGTTTTGTTAATTTTAAATCAACTTAGATGCTCAGAAAATGGATCAAAATTTTAGATTAACCAAAAATTTAAAACCCCACAACCAAAAAACTTACCCAAAAAATAACTAATACAGAATCAACTCTAATCTCGAAGGAGAAAATCAACTCGACTTCACCAGCCCATTAAGTGGAAGCCGAGGAATACCTAGTTGAATTCTTCCATCGACTATGACAGATAGAGAATCAACCAATCTTTTTGTCATGCAGAACTGGGTAATGGGGAGACTGGTGGAAACGATATTCTGAAAACCGACTGACTATAATTCATTATGAAAATAATGTTGGGGCATACAATCACCTGGACACATTGATAATTGAAATAATTGAGTGTTGAGTTCATATGGTTCAATTCTTATTTGAATGAACTGGAAAAAAAAACAAGTCCACATAAATAAATATGTGAACAACATGCATGGTTGGGAAATTTGTCTATGTTGGTGACAACTGGTTGACAATCAACTGGTGCGATCAGCTACAACAAGATATTTTCGAAGGAGATGTGCAAAGACGATGATCCCATTATTATTTTGTCACATGGCTATAAAAATACCATACTATATGTGACGAGTTCGACTAACCACGAGTCTGTTTGTCAAGATCTATTGGTAGAAGTCGAACCATTCGACCAGGGGTTGAACAAGAAGAACTATGACATGAATGTACCGGGTCAACTTCTTGTACAAACAAAGATAAGTGAGAGTTCCACTGATGGTCGAAATATAGGCAGATCGCAACAACCATTTATATAAGAGTGGTTGATATAACCCGTGCTATTAGTTTGGAAAGGTGAATAAAATGACTATTGGTGAAAGCAGAAAGGCTCACTTTTAATCATTTGAACTTGATAATTAAATGTCATTTGAACTTGGCAATTAAATGGTCACACAGTAATTTCTTAATCATATTAAGTAAATGTTAAAAAGTAAACAGGTTAACTGAAGCTTTTAAAAATGCTAAAAAGTTATGAACATGAGATCTCTTTCATTGATTTGGAAGGACAACTAAAAATATGCTAGCATCTTCAATTGATAACCATACAATTGAAATTTATGGTTAAAAGATCATTAAATGTGCCCATTGTTGGGTGTACCCCTTTCTACTTAAGTATAAAAGTGGTTGATATAATCGGGGCTATTAGTTTGGAAAGGTGAATAAAATAATTATTGTCAGTTGAAGGCACACATATTTTGGGAACCACCTTCAATATATTAATACATAATTAATGTATAAATAAATTATTAAATTAATAAATATATTATATTCATAAATTAATGTATATAAATTAATAATAATAATAATAATCTATTTTTAAGGTTATAGCCAAGCCAACCACCAAACTGTTGTATGAGACCCCCTTGTTTGTGGGACAAGAGACCCCTCCATACAACTATTTGTAGTATATTAATATAGTAAAATAATATATAATAATAATAATGTATAAATTAATGTATTAATTTATATTAATGTAAAAAGTAACATGTTTGATACATTAATATATCAATTAATTTATATATTAATATATTTTAAATTAATAAAATGTTAAAAGTATTATTATACTAATAATATAAAAAATTAACAATATTTTAAACATACCATAAATAAATTAAATACATTACTATAATATATTACTATATTAATAAAATAATACAAATAGTAGTAATATATAAATAAAGTATTAATAAATTATTACATTAATGAAATGTATAAATTAAAGTATTAATTTACAATAATGTGTAATATAAAGTATTAATTAATTGATATATTAATAATGTAATGTATTAATTAATTAATTAATTAATACATTTATAATATTAATTAATATTATGCGAAAGTATTAAATAAATTAATACATTAATAATAGGTTATTACAATAATAATAAAAAGAGCTACATTCTATACATATAATATGTATTAAATGTATTAATAAATAGTTAATGTATTAATATAGTAAAACATTAATAAAATATTAATAGCGCGATAAAGTAAATCATTAATAAATTAATAATACAGTGATCTTAATGATTTTACCTATTCATTATTAATGTATTAATACATTAATAGTACATTGTTACGTTAATTTAATGGAATAATTAAAATGTTAATACTTTCATGTATAGTGTAAAATATTAAATTATTAATACATTAATAATACAATATTAAAGTAATAATAAATTAAGAAATACATTATTAAAGTACTAATAATTATATAAATACATTATTAAAGTAGTAATACATTAATAATACATTACTAAAGTATTAATATTTTAATACAATAATTGATGATTACCATGGTTGACCATGACCACGATTGATTATGGTTGACTGAGGTTTATGATGGAAGGCTCACATTATGTTTTGTTCATCACATGGCATCGTAAGGTTATGGTCATCAAAATATGACAAACGATTTTTCTTTGTTACATTATGGCGTTGCAATAGGTTTGTCATAGTTCGAAAGTGGGTTATGTTCGTCACATTGCTACGTTGGGAAATGTTCGTCTCATTACAATGTTGGTCTATGTTTGTCACATTACCACATTGAGTTGAATACATCACATTGTGACAATGGGTTGTGTTCGTCTTATTGTGACATTCGGAAATGTCTTTCACAATGTGATGACAAGATATGTGCGTCACATTGCAACATGAGGATATGTTTGTCACATTGTGACTCTAGGGCAATGTTTTACAGATTGTGATCATCGTTTATGTTCATCACATTGCGATGAAAGAGCAATGTTTATCACAATGCAACGTTTGTCACATTGCAACGTTATGAAATGTTTAACACATTCTAACATTGGGACCATGTTGATTATAGTTAGCCATGTTCGACCATGTTGATTATGGTTAACCATGGTTTAATATGGCACTATCGCATTGCAATGTTGATCAAATTTTCTTTGTTAAATTGCGATATTAGGTTTTGTTCGTAACATGACATCATAAGGTTCTGGTCATCACATTGCAAGGTAGGGTTTTTGTTTATCACATTATTGCATTGGAATAGGTTTGTCACATTTTGACAATGGGTTATATTTGTCACATTCTGACGTTGGGGATTGGTCGTCTCATTGCAATGTTTGTTAATGTTTTTCACATTGTCACATAATGTTTTGTACATAACATTGTGACAATAGGTTATGTTTGGTACATTGCGACATTTGGAAATGTTTCTCACATGATGATGCTAGGATATTTCTGTCACATTGCGACAAGGGTGCAATGTTAATCATAGTGGGTTGATGAGGTTATATTCATAACAGAGTGACAATACAAAATTTTCATGACATTGCGACGATGGGGTTGTTTTGTTAAATTGTGATGATAGGGAAATGGTCATCGCATTGTGATGTTCACATATGTTCATCACGTTGCGACGTTAGTAAATGTTTAACACATTGTGATGTTGAGACCATGTTGATTATGGCTAACCATGTTGGACCATGTTGATTATTGTTAACCATGGTTTACTGTCCCATTGCAATGTTGATAATGTTTTCTTCGTTAGATTGTGACATCAAGTTTTGTTTGTCACATCACATCATAAGGCACTATCACATTGCAATGTTGATCAAATTTTATTCGTTAAATTGTGGCATCTTGTTTTGTTCGTAACATGACATTGTAAGGTTCTCGTCATCACATTGCAACGTAGGATTTTTTTTTAGCACATTATGATACTAGAATCTAGGTTTGTCACATTTTGACACTGGGTTATATTTGTGACATTGCGATGTTGGGGAATGGTCGTCTCATTGTAATGTTGGGCAATGTTTTTCACATTGCGGCATAAGGTTTTGTACAAAACATCACAACAATGGGTTATGTTTGTCACATTGCGACATTTGGAAATGTTTCTAACATTATGATATTAGGATAATTTTGTCACATTGCAACGAGGAGGTTATTTTAATCACATTGGGTTGATGAGGTTATATTATTCACAGAGCGAAAATACAAAAGGTTCATGATATTGTGAAGATGGGGCTATTTTGTTAAATTGTGATGATAGGGCAATGTTTGTCGCAGTGTAACATTCACATATGTTCATCACATTGCGACATTAGGAAATGGTTGACACATTGAGATGTCGCGATCATGTTGACTATGGATAACCATGTTGATTATGGTGAATCATGGTTTACTGTCACATTGCAATGTTGATAATGTTTCCTTCATTATATTGCGACATAAAGTTCTATTCGTCACATCACATCATAAGGTTATGGTCATCACATTGCAACATAGGGTTTTTGTTTATCACACTATAGCATTGGAATAGGTTTGTCACATTTTGACAGTGGGTTATGGTTTTGACATTGCGATGTCAGGGTATGGTTGTCTCATTGCAATGTTGGGCTATGTTTTTCACATTGTGACATTAAGTTGTGTACGTCACATTGTGAAAATGGGTTATGTTTTTTATATTCTGACATTTGGAAATGTTTCTCACATGATGACATTAGGATATTTGTGTCACATTGCAACAAGGAGGCATATGTTTGTCATATTGTGACATTTGGAAATGTTTCTCACATTATGATGTTAGGATATTTGTGTCACATGACAATGTGGAATTTGGAAATGTTTCTCATATTATGACGTTAGGATATTTTTGTCACATTTTGATAATAGGTTATATTTGTCACATTGCAATGTCGGGGATTGGTCGTCTCATTGCAATGTTGGACAATGTTTTTCACATTACGACACTAGGTTTTGTACATCACATTGCGTCAAAGGGTTATGTTTGCCACATTGTGATGAGGAGGCAATGCTCATAACATTGGGATGATAAGGCTATATTTTTCACATCAAAACAATACAATTTTTTTGTGACGTTGCAATGATGGGGTTATTTGTGAAATTGTGACGATAGAGAAATGTTCATCACATTTTGACATGCACATATGTTCGTCACATTGCAGACATCACATTGTAAGGTTTTCATATGTTCATCACATTGCAACGTTAGGAAATGTTTGACACATGGCGACTTCGAGATCATTTTGATTATGGTTAACCATGTTGGACAATGGTTTTTTGTCGCATTGCAATGTTGATAAGGTTTTGTTCATTATATTTTGACATCAAGTTTTGTTCGACACATCACATCATAAGGTTATGGTCATCATATTGCAACATAATGTTTTTTTCTTATCATACTATGGCATTGGAATAGGTTTATCACATTTTGATAGTGGGTTATGTTTGTGACATTGCAACGTCAAGGAATTTTCATCTCATTGCAATGTTGGGCTATGTTTGTCACATTGAGACTTTAGGTTGTGTATGTCACATTGGGACAATGGGTTATGTTTTTCATATTGTGAAATTTAGAAATGTTTCTCAATTATGAAGTTAGGATATTTGTGTCACATTACGATGAGGAGGCATATGTTTTTCATATTGCGACATTTTCAAATGTTTCTCACAATATGACATTAGGATATTTTTGTCACACCACATTGTGACGATAATAAAATTTTGTCACTTTACGATGACAAAGCTATTTTTGTCACATTCTAGAAATATGGTTAGGTTCATAACATTGTGATGTTACTATGTTTGCCAAAATGTGATGATGACGAAGAAACTATAATGGGGCTATGTTCATCACATTGCGATAATAGGGCTATGATGGTCACATTGCAACACACTATGTTCCTCATATTGCAACTTTCAACTTTTATTTTCATATTACAACACTAGGTTATGTTTTCCACATGACAAGGTTGGTCCATGTTCCACACATTATAGAAATAAAGTTTTCTCCATGTTTTTTAAGAAAATATAACAAAGTGTTTCCTTTGTCACAAAGATAGGAACTTTGAACTCATGTGATGTATTACATAGAAACAAAATTATAATCATACTCATTTTAAGGACATTGATAAAACATCATCTTTAACTTTACATATGATTATTTTTACTTGTTATAAGTAAATTGATAGCAAATCATCCTGAACTTTGTAGATGATGAAATATACTTGTTATAAAGACATTGATAGAAAATATACTTGATTTATACATTATAGATGATGACTTATATTTGTTGTGAGAAAATTTAAAGGAAATCATGTTGACTTGTTTTATACTTTTCACATGATGATGAATTAGTATTGTTATAAGGACATTTAAGTAGACCACACATGGATCATACAATGTATACATTGCACCATGATACAAACTATGACTATATATATATCATTGATTTTATTTTTCATGGGTGAGATAATTAACAAAATAAGTCTCCCACCCATAAAAAAAAATTCATTAAATTCCACATAGCCACACACATATAGAACTTTTATTAAAGCCAATATACTAAAAAGAATAAATTCCACATACTCATTGAACCATATTTTCAAATCATTAAAACAAATAGATGTATTATAAGAGTAACACTAATAACCATTGATCCTAATAACCATTTGACCTTGGTATATTATTAATACAATATTATCAACATAGTTAATTGTTAATATTAATTTTTAATTATTGTATAAAGGGTATCTATGTATAATATACATACATATGCTTAAATAATCTTTTATATAATATAACTAATTATGTATGTTAATAATAACTAATAGTATAGTTAATCATCATTATTATTTAATAATTATTAATGTATCATGTCTAATAATAATACTTTATTAATAATATTTATAATGTCTATCATTTTTATTATTAATAAAGTATTAATAATAGTTTATTAATAAATTTAATAAAGCATTAATGTGGTTATTAATAAAGCAATATCAATATTATTATTATTATTATTATTAACTAATATTAATAATTAATACCCCTTGTATATTAATAATAACTATAATAATTATCTTTAATAATTTTAACAATCATAACAACACTAATCCTAATAACCCAAATCCTAATAACCCTAATAATCATGTATTATTAACACATTATTGCTAATATGATTAAGCATTAAAATTAATTAATAATCATTATATAAAATATATGTATACTAACCCTAATAACCATTCACCTTTCCATATTATTAATACATTATTGTTAACATGATTAAGTATAATATTAATTAATAATAATTATATAAAAGACATGTGTACTTTTAAATAACCCCTTTATAATATAATTAATTACTTATAAATATAATAATTAATAATAAAATTAATAAAGTATTATTATATATTAATATGGTTATTAATAAATTATTATTAATAATATTAATAAGCTTAAACTTAAAATAAATTAATAATTTAAATTTAATGGCTCAATTTCAATTATAATTTGCAATCATTGTAAATTCATATAGTTGTTTTTGTTAATGTTAGGACAAATTTAAAAACCTAGTAGGTAAATTACAATTTAATTTTAATTTAAAACTTAATAGTTAAATTACAATTTAAAACTTAATTTGAATTTTAATTACATTTGAAAACCTAATTTAAATTTTAATTACAATCTAAACTTTTTTTTGCTCAATTTCAATTCACAATTTTAACCTAATAGCTCAATTTCAATTACAATTTAATAATATGAACCTAATCCTTAAATTTCAATTACAATTCAAAATAAATGTAAATTCATATAGTTGTTTTTGGTTAATGTTAGGAGAAGAATTAAATGTGTTTCCTTCTTAATGTGTTTATTATTTAATTACAATAATTTATTTTTTAAGAACTTAATAAAATAAAATCAAACATTATAAAAAGATATATTATAAAAGTAGTTGAAAAAAAAATGCATGTCAACTATGCAAACACAAAGGGTAGTGAAAAACTACAGTGTGCAATAGAAGTAAAGAAATTGAACAAACATTATTCCTAAACCAAATTCATGATCTTCCACTATGAACTCCCACACAATTTTAAGCATTTTTAAAATAGGTTTATGTAAAAAACACTTTGCAAGATATGAGCCAAACGATTCACTAAGAAGAAAAATGCTCTTTAAAAGCCATAGTAGATCAGTAAGCTTCCGATCCTGTCAACAAATACATGCAAAATGTCAGAATATCGAAAAGTGTATTCCATTAATACATGCAATGGCGCTTTGCCAACTTTGACTTCCAATTCTGGTGCATGCGAAGGAGGGCAGCGACAATGGATTTGTCACGGGCTTCATCTTCTTAACCGAAATTCTTCACGGCGATTTCCTAAACAGAGCAGCGCTCCTTAAAAGCCATAGTAGATTTAAGCTTTCAGCCCTGTCAACAAATACATGCAGAATGTCAGAATATCGAAAAACTATAATATAATACCAATGAGCAGGGATAAAAATGTATTCAATTAATACATACAATCCCGCTTTGCCAACTTTGGCCTCCAATTCAGATGCATCCGAAGGAGGACAACGGGAAGGGATTTTTCATGGGCTTCATATTCTTAACCATAATTCTTCACGGGCGTTTCAAACTTCTTTTCGCAGAAATCTCCATGATAAATTTCCTGACATTGCATTTTCTTTTAGCAGCAATATCCATGATAAATTGTCTTCCATTTCCTTTTAGGAAGCATGGCATCCTCCCCTATCACGTGCATGTAGAGAATTAAACGTGTGGACAATTGTGGAAATTCGTGATAGCATGGAAACGAGGCACCTACCTCCCATGGAGAACGTGCCATTATGTGTCTACCTCTAGCCTATCTCTAATATGATACGCGTAATCCCTAATAATGAAGTTGAAGTGAAGTAGTGTTGGATAATCATTTAAACTTTGATTATCTATACATGAAAATCATATGGTGTTACAATAATTTCTTAATATGATTTGGTAAATATTAAAAAGTGAATAGGTTAATAGATGTAATAAAAAATACAAGGAAGTTATGAATAGTAAATCATATTCATTGATTTGGGAGGATGATGAAGAATATGCCAACATCTTTAATTGCTAGCCATCAGATTATAATTTTAAATTAAAAGGTCATTAATTGTGTCCATTTCCAATAGTTGTACGCATGTAATAAAAAAAGGCCATAATATAAAATGACAAAGATGCAAATGCATTCCATATGAAAAACGTGGAATCAAGCGCCTACCTCCCATAAATTTAATTAACTTTAAATTAAAATTTTTAAAGGTGGCATGCCTCTCATAAATAATTTTATTAGAAAAATTCACGTGCATCTAGTGTAATCAATGTAATCAATAGCCTATATAACATAAATAACTTTAAATTGGAAAAAGTGGCAATAAGTGAAAATCATATAGTGTTACAATAATTTCTTAATATGATTAATTAAATGTTAAAAAATAAACAAATTAAGGGATGCATTCATAAATGCAAGAATGTTATAAATAGTAAAAGCTATTCATTGATTTGGGAGGACAACTAAGAATATGCCAGTATCTTCAATTGCTAGCCATCCAATTAAGGTTTTAGATTAAAAAATCATTAATTGTTCCCATTTCCAATAAATGTAAATAACCCAAAAATATCATACTATATGTGACTCTTAGAGACTAATTCGACTAACCACTAGTCTCTGTGTCAATATATGTGTCAATATCTATTGGTAGAAGTCGAACCATTCGACCAGGGGTTGAACAATAAGAACTCTGACATGAATGTATCGGGTCAACTTGTTCTACCAACAAAGATACGTGAGAATTCGATTGATGGTCGAAATATTCTAGTGGTGAACTGGGAATTGGCATCCGACTTGCATTGGTATGAAAACAAAATAATGGGTCGAGAGTCGCAGCAATGCGAGAACGAGGGACTTCGAAGGAATGGAAGGGAAGAGTTGGGAAAAACATGCCTAGGGTGACATAGCATAAGAATTAGGAGATACATGACCCTTCTATTGATGATCAAATCTGGAATATCGATTAAGTACTACATTATTGGGTTTATTCGATTTTCTAAGTGTTATTGGTTTTGGTTGGGAGTCGATGCAAGAAAAACAATCTACGACTCAAATTTTCATGGAATAATGGTTTCTACAAGGATCCCAAAGTTACAATGAATAAAGGAGTGTCTCATTGATAACATGATTTATCGAAATTTGTATTGTCCAGTCATTATAAAACATGTGGAGTCTGTGATGAATAATTATGTGAAGGAAACGAGTCATTGGAGTCGACTAGACCCATAGTTGAAGTTAGCCGAGTCGACTCATATGTTAGTTTAGTCGAGTTTGTAATTAAGCCGAGTCATAAATGAAAAATTTTAATTTTTTTGTTTGAATCGATTATACGTCATTCGATTGATTCAAGTGCACAATTGAATTAATCGAGTCGAATGAAGGGAGGGGATTAAACACGCGTCTTCTTTGAAGGTAGGGGATCTCATCCATCTATGCAATACAAGTCGGTCCTTGTCCAACGATATCGGCCTCTCACCTACATCAGTCTATCTTTAGTCGACAAAATTTTCTTGAGTATGTAAAAGCCTTGTATCAGAAAAAGAAAATAGCATTTTTAAGTCAAGTAGAGTCAGATGTTGTCCTTCATATAATGTAAAATACAAACTCCAAAGATTGAAAACAAATATAGAAACATAACCAACAATAGATCATAATTTTGAATGAACATATAAACACTGAACATTGATGGAGCAAAATTTTACAGCAGTTGATGGAGCAGAGCATCCATGATGAGCATCGAACATGAAAATTTTTCTATGGTCGAAGGCAGTTAAGAGAGACATTTTACACACACATGAAGTGCTTAAAGAAAATATGATGAAAAGAACATTAAAGTGGAGAACCCCTTGATACAATAGTTGCAAAATATTTTTTGAGTCGTGACAGTTGAGGAATGGTATGAGTGGTCGATAATGAAAACCTTCATCGATCCCATATAATGAATCCTTTGGGAGAGACATCCTCACAAGAGCACATGACCAGTGTGGGTCTGAATTGATCGACCAACTTGGAAATAATAGAAGCTTCGGTGGCCCTGAAAGAAATCATAGTTGATAGAGGTAAGAAGAACATGGAGATTGAGGAGATGGAACATGTAATATATAGTCACTCAGATGTAGTTGAGAATAATCATTGTAAACCTTGTATATGTGTATCACCCTATCCAATTGGCGGTTTTTGCAGTTGAGTTACATGTGAAGATCGATATGCATGGGTGGTACACAATGAGGATACTTATATAGTAGCATAGATCCAGGACATGGGTGCATGCTCGCTCGGGATGAACAAGGATTTGAGTGTGGGGGAGATGTTTTATGGGCCTTTGGGCCCTTGTCATCATACATTAAAGGATAATACATAAATATATGTAATAAATAGGATAAAGCTAAGTAAATACATGTAATAAAGGATAAATTCCTAAAAAGGACTAAACTAATAATTATTTGGAGAGGGTA
>JZKD02S1772299.1:199476-216551 GCA_000966675.3 Picea glauca
AGTGTTGCAACACTCTGTGCACCCTTTTGGGGGAGTGTTGTAACACTTTGTGCACCCTTTTGGGGGAGCGCTGGCCTGTTTGAGAAAATTTTCAGTTGTTGAGAAAAATCAGGGAAAAATCCCCTTCATCTTGGAAATCAATTGGATTCGAATCTGAGGTCAAGGATGGATCTTAGGGAGGATCCACAACTGAAGGAGAAAGATCCTCAACCTATCCCAAGAATCTCTAAGGTGGTTGGGTCTCTCCAATCTTATATAAGGAGGCCTTCTCATGGAAAAATCACATGGCAGTTTAGAAGCATCAAACTTATGATCTCATAAGGGAGATAACCAGTAAAGCATATTCATTTTGATGGTGGATTATTTGAGCAATGAGATGGACAAAGAGAGCTTGGTGAAGCTGCTACATCTACATCTATGGTTGTAATCACTTTGCTTTGTTTTCATTAAAATAAATATGTGCTTGGCCTGTTTAATTTAAGTTTGTGTATGTTTCATGAACGTGTTTCTTTTGATAGATCTATTATGAAGCTAATCATGGTAGATTATGAAGTATGTTTCGTTGTTGTTTCTCATTGTATTGCAGGACCTTCTAAAGAACTTGGAGATCAAGATCAACCTAGATCGAGCAAGGACAAACATCAGTAAAGGTATTTACCTTTCTTTCTTCTTCTTCCTTGAATAGTTTAGATTCATGAAAAGGAATTTTAGTGTCCACATTAGCACCTTTCTATCTTGGTTATAGGGGTCTAGTATCCAAGAGGAAATCCACTTGTTTGCAGGGGGATTCTCCTATAATAGAAATTGGCAACTCCACTGGGGACCGAAGCTTTCAGTTTTGGTTTCCTTCCTTGGTATTGTTTCGACCTTTTTTCACCTTTATATCTTCTTCATATTATGTTTTTGAGTCTTAGATGTGTTGTTGGATTTTGATTCATCCCATACACACTGAATTTTCAGATTTTCTTGAGCTTTTTTTTTTAAATTTCTGGGAAAACGTTTGAGTTCTGAGAGTCCAACACTCCCTTTCCTCTACTAATAGA
Organism: Picea glauca; assembly: GCA_000966675.3. NCBI lineage: Eukaryota > Viridiplantae > Streptophyta > Pinopsida > Pinales > Pinaceae > Picea > Picea glauca. The sequence goes on from JZKD02S1772299.1 coordinate 200,520, forward strand.
GAGCTAGCACTCCCTTGCAGGATTCCATAGAGCATTGCAATGCTTTGGTTCCCTTGAAACCAGAGCGCTAATGTTTTTCTTCTCAAAACTCTTTTAGGAGTTGATCTCGAAATCTAATTTTTGCTGCTTTTTCTGCTTAGGGTTATCACCATCCCAGTGTGTATTTTTTTTGGCCTCCAATAGCTTGATTTATAATATTTCATGATTATTTTTTTGGGTTTGTGACATCTCTTTCTTATTTAATATGAGTCACTCTTCTTCTTTCGAGATTTGGAGTCGATTTACTGCTTTCTCCTTTATCTGATTGCATGAAAGCTGTTGTAAGGAATTCAAATACCTATGCACTATTCCATTTTATATTTGAGGTCATTTTCCCAAGAAATTCTTGGTTTTTCATCATCCATCAACCTTCTCCTACCTTCACTAGCAATTTCACCAATTTTCATGCATTCTGGGTGAGTTTTTGCATGGTTTTGGGCTCTTTTTCTAACTTTTTGGGAAGACCAACGCCCCCCTATAGGCCATACCAGAGCACTAGTTCTCCCCTACAGTGTATTGGGGAGCATTGCAACACTCTGTGCACCCTTCTGGGGGAGCACCAGTCTCTTTTTTGAGAGTTTTTGCTTTCTTTTTCTCAGTCCTTTGCAACCTATTTTGCAGAGCTCTTTACCTAGAGTCTTTGGTTGGTTTGTGAAGTTGTTTGGATTGGTTTTTGATTATTTTTTATTCTTATCACTCCCTCTTGTATTGATTTGAGCTTGAAACCTTTTTCAGATATGTGAAATTGTCTTTTCTATCTGCTTGTTTTGTCAGGAAAGTTTTGAGTGATTTCTCTTTCTCTCTATCATTTCTTGGATTCTTCTCTACATTTTATTGTATTCCATGAATGATTGATTGGTTGAAGAATCCTTGATGGTGTTATTTCTTGTTAGAACAAGTTTCTACTTGTTTTCTGTTATCGCTATGTAAATTCCCAAAGGTTGTCGCTATGTAGAAACAATTTACTAGAGGTAACTTTACCCAACCACTTCGAAACTGGGATCTAGCCTTTCCAGTTTCAGAGAGGGATCTCTCTGTAAAATTTAACTTTGTTTTAGATTTCAGATGTCAGGGTAGTTAAATAAATGAGATTGTGTTGTTTTTTTTATAAAAATGGATGAAATATTTCTTACACATCCATTGGGCTATGGGGTCTGTTTTATAAAGTTCGAGATCAACAAACATATTTTATAAGGTGCTTTCACAGGGTAGGATAATGCAACTGTTAGATCCTTTAGAAATTAAATGATGGATAACAAAAAATATGAGATAATCAATTATAACCAAGAAGCATTTAAGAATTTCTTAATCATAACACCAGAAGATAAACATTTAGATCTTTAAAAGCCAGAAACAGAGCATACAAAGATAAATTCTACAACTTCAACTTCTTTTAAACGATCAGATATAGAAAACATAAATGATTACGAAGATAGGAAAAACCATTCAATTAAAAAAAGAAAACATCACCAACAACTAACATGTGGGAATCCTGTGATATGTCCTTTTATTACTGGTAGATCTTTGATAAAAATTACAGTGCTTACAACTTGCTTGGGTGTAAAGATCAAACCTCAATACATTTAAATTTGAAGTATATATAGAAAATATTACAATTGATCCTATCATTAATGATCACGATGTAGAAAAATCTAATGCTAACTAACTAGATAACATAATACTAAATTGTAGGAACTGCTTATGATCTGTCGAATTCTCCATGCTGATTTTGGGGGAAGTTGTTGGCGAGTCATCAACTTGACTTTAATTGTTCTGGATGTTTTCTTGTATGTCCACCTCATCTTCTACTCGATCAATTCACACAACTCTTCCCATCCTTTCTTATTTGGGATAGTGACTTTTAGCAACCCGTGGTAGATTTCATCCATCTCGGTATCTTTGGAAAAAGTCGGTCAGGTGATAAAAATGTAATTGATTTGATGTTGGATATTGAGATCCAACTAGAGAGATTCTAGGAATACCTTTCCTATTATGATTCCCTGTATCCCTGAGAATTTGGATCTATCCTTTTCCACCATGGCAATCTTTTTCTTGTAGTCGGGAAGGGCCATCAGCTTGTCATTTAGAACTAATAAACCAAGAAGACCTTTCTTTTGTAATGCCTCAATCTTGCTGAAGAATATATGAACTCCACTCTCCATGATCTGGGATTTCTCCTCAAGTTACAACATCAATCCTCTTTTGGTCAGAACTCTCTTCACTTCGAGGATGGTCTCCATCCTATCCTCAATATTCAAGTTTTCTAGCTCTTCTTTAATTTTTGAATTGAGAAACTTGATAATTTCACTTTATTTTATGGGCATGTATCCCAACTCTCCCTTGATGTTGTTGATGGCCTGCTTGTTCCTCAACACCAGCTCATGTTGTTAAAACATGATTTGCACCATGGGTCAGATTTCATTTATGTATTTGGAGATATCCATCCAAATGGTCTCTTTGGCTTCTGCTAGTGTTTTTCCCACAACTGTCTGCTTTTGCAGCTGATGTAGCTCCTGCTTCATTTTTTCTTATGTGCGTCTCTCTATATTGCTAGCTTGGAAAGAAGATTTAATCTCCTGGAGATTCTCTATCTATTTTTCTAGCCTTTTGATTTCCGATTCTTGTAAGGTCATCTCTTCCATTGATCTTGCTAGCTCCATAGATTTTTCTAGAGCTATCAATGGGGTGACTGATGAAAGTTCTTCTGTGGTAGTTGCTGAAGTTGTTACTGTGATAACTCCTGTGTAGGGAACTTCACTCAGTGGAATGACTTCCATGGGTGTTGCCTATTCCTTCTTATTTAATACCCTTTCCATCTCTTCTTCCATCTCTTTTATCTGTGCATTATGTCCCATGATCAACTTTAACATCTCCTCCTTCTCACTTTATGTCTCAACCATCTCTTTAGCTTGTGAGTCTTCTGTAGCAGACAACTTTAGTTGTTTCCTCAAAGATTATATTTCAACATTCTTTTTCTTGAGCATCTCCTCAGCTGCTTTCACATTTGAGGGGTCATACCCAATTTTGAGCACCAATTCTTCTAAGGACTTAATCCTGTTATCCTTTGCAAAGGATGATTTTTCTCCATCTTTAATTGGGTTTGAACATTGTTCAGAGAAACCTATAATTTGGCAGTAGAAGTGGAAGCATTAGCCAATGTTGAGAAAACTATCTCTTCAATCTTCCTATGCAGATCCATCTGGTTAGCTGGATGTACATCCTTAGCATCAAATTCAAGTGTGGATCTTTTGTAGTCAGCGATTTGCTTTGGATGAGGTACTTGTGCCTACAAAAAGGCCATGTACATTCTCCCATTCTCTTTGTTGAAAGAAGAGAGCAGACTATGTTGTGTTGTTGATGTTTGCTTCCATAATTGAGCATAAGTGTTGTTGGCCAGCCTCTCATTTTTCTTCTTAATCATATCATATTTCTCAAAAATCCTCAACTTTGCAGCTCCTTCATTTGGTTGATTTATCAGTGAGGTGTCAGTCTGTTTCTTGGATGAAGGCATAGATGTGATCTGCTATCTACTGGAGAAAAGAGATGACTACTCTCCTTCGACCACTGTGGTAGATTGGGTCTCTTCCTCTCTAGACTTGCCAGTTATGTGACTGATCTTTGGCCTTTTTGTGTAAACTTGGAACTCTTCCGATGACACTTCAGTGACTGAAGGTGAGACATCCTTCCTAAGTCTTTTCTCCTTAGGTAACTATGGTGTAGTGTTTTTTGAGATGACAGTTGGAGTGGGCTGTGGTTCTGTGTCTTCTAGAGTGTTTACCTCCCACTCTGTCTGCTTTGCAAATTTCTCGATCTCTGGTTTGAGTGCATGAGAATATGGGGAATTTTTATTCTTCTATCTCATCTCTGCAATAATCCCACACGGATCATAGTGCCAAGGGAAACTGGTTCCAAACTTCATATCCTTTAGTAGCTTGTGTGCCTCTTCCCCAGCGGCTCGACTGTTGCAAATAAAGGATCCTATATTCTCTTTAATTCTCAAATGTTGTTTCTTCTTCAAAGCTACAAAATGTATGTCATCTGAATTTATCATTTGCCTAATGTATTCCAAGGAAAATATCCAAATAGGAACATATTTGGGAAGCTTATAAGGAGCCAACTCACATCCATAGATTTTGATTTCCGTTTGATTCTGATACAGGTACCAGTCTCCAGTCTTGGCGATGTCCAAGAGGTGCAAAATTCTTTTTATCTCCTCATTTATCCTCGGCTCTTGTCTACCGTTGAGCATGCTTACCACTGGGTGGTAAAACTGCTCAATAAATTGCTTGAAACTAAACTCTATGGAGTTTTTTATAATTAGCGAAGTTTAAGAAGTGGCAGGCTGTGGTTTGTCATCCTGGTCCATTTTATGCATCAGGAAAGGGAACTTATCTTCTTGAGAGAATACGAACATGTAAGCCAATATTGAAGAATACCGAAACATGCCCTCTGTGGGAAATTTCAAAAGCTTCTCATGCATGTTCTCAGCTAGGAAACTAATGTAGTCAAGCTGGCTGGTGGCCTTTTCTTCGACAGAGAAAATAGATAGGAACACCAATATGGGCTCGTCCAGCCATTCGTTCGAGAAATAGCCGAGCAAACAACATAACGATGAAATGATTTGGTTACCCTTTTCTACAAACATGGAGGAATGGTAAGGGGGATTTTTCTTGGGGAATTGGGCATCTTGTGGGAGAAAAAGCTCAAAAATCTTTGGTCTCTGGGGAAAAGACAGATTCTGGTACATTTTAGTCAGATCTTCAATGGTGAAAAGAGAGGGGGATTCGACTATGGATATTTTCATCATTTGGTCAATGGCCTCGGGTGTGATAGTGAAAAGGATTTCTCCAGATGATGAAACAATGGTTCTCTGATCAGGAAGGTAATGCACCTAAAACTTGAGGATGAACTTGGGAAAATGGTGGATTTGGGGAAATAGATACAGAGGGAGATTAGACTCCCAGAGCCTAATCTCATCACTTTGATCCAGGAAGGTGTCCCTAAACCATGAATGCAATTCAAAAAAGTCGAATTCACACATGGTCTCTGAGATTAGGTAGTATTTGTCAGCTAGCAGTATCTGGTCGAGATCGATAGGAGGCAAGAGGAAAGGATTTTCCTTGACCTCTAATTTCTTAGATTTTGGCACCATCTATTTCCACTAGTACCTGCAAACTGAAAACAAAAACGTTAGTAGGTGATTGGCTTTATCTTGGTTACTGGCTGAAAAATGGTAGGGGAAAAAGAAATTCTGGTATGCAGGAAAAGTGAAGAATGCGATAATGGAAAAGACAGGATTAAAATTGGGTGAATGAGTATCCTGGTAAAGGCCATAAAGGATTTTATAGTCTATATTCTTCATTCATGAAGTAGTTTGTGGCTATGAGGATCCACTTGCGTATTTCTCCAATGAAGTCTAAACCCCATTATTGGAAAGGGGATTCAACTGAGATGGGTTTCATGGGGAGAGGCAGCAGCTTCCTTTTACCTTCGAAAACCTGACATTTATGAAAAGAAGTAACTTTTTGATGAACACTAGAAAACAATGTAGGCCAGTAGAAACTATCTCTCAGAATTTTGTTAGCCGTCGTCTTCCAACTTAGATGTTCACCATAGTCTTTTGCATGGAAATCCTGTAGAACCCTGTCAACTTCGTCTTTTAATAGGAAATTAAGAAATATATGACCAGGATCTTTCCAATAAAGATTACCTTCTAGAATAGAAAATTTAAATGCTTTCAGTTTAATAAATCTATCTTTGGTCTTAGTCAAACCAGGAGGAGCTTGTAAGTTATGAAGTACAAAAATGAGTTCTATGTACCAAGGAGAGTTTAAGAATACCTCTTTTACATTTGGAGTCGCCTTCTCTTCCTGCTCGTCAACTACAGCCAAATAATTAATATCTAGAGCATGCAAATTAGATTCAGCCACTAGTTTGGCCAAACCCTGTCCTTTGATCAACTTAGTAGGTTTTATTTCAATGTCATATTCCAGAATAACTGCAATCCATTTTCCTCTCCTACCATCTCGATTATCCTGAGTCAGGATATCCTTTACCACTGCATTTGGAACATATGCAATTGTGTGAGAATGAAGAATATAGACTCTAAAATCCTTTATGGCCTTTACCAGGGCAAAAGCGTGTTTTTCAATTCTATTGTAGTTCAATGCAATGTCTCTCAAATGTTTTCTGAAAAATGCTATGGGTTGTTCGTACCCTTCACTATTTTTCTGCAACAACATTGTTGCGATGGTGTGTTTAGATGCAAAAGAGAAAAGATAAAAGTCTTTGGTGTAATTTGGGCTGATCAAAACCAGGGCTTGGGTGAGTGCATGTTTCACCTGCTCAAATGATTGTTTGGACTCAGTATTCCATCTGATTTTTGTGTCTTTTTTCAACATATTTGTGATGTTCCTAATAAGTTCATCCAAGTTGGGTATGAATCTTCTAAGGAAATTTATTCTGCCAATGAATGATTGTAGCTCTTTTATGTTCCTAGGGTGTTCCACTTTCTGGATGGATTATATTCTGCTGGGGTCTATTTTAATTTCATCTTTGGAGATTATGTGTCCCAACAACTTGCCTTCCTCTAAACGAAAAAGGATTTTCTTAGGATTCAATGAAATACCAAATTTCATGCACTTCTTAAACATGCGTATGAGATGCTGCAAGTGTTCCTCGTTAGATTTGGAATAGACAGTCATGTCATCCATGTATATGACTATAGATATCCCAAGTTCATCCAAAAAAGCAATATCCATTGCTCTTTGGAAAGTGGCACCAGCGTTCATCAAACCAAAGGGCATATTCATGTACATTAAGGTTCCCAATGGTGTAGTGAATGTTGTTTTCTCTTGATCTTCTGGATGGACAAGTACTTGGTTTTATCCTGAGAAACCATCTAGTAAGGAGATCCTACTAGCCCCAACTACCTTTTGTAAAATGTGGTCCATTTTGGGCAAAGGGTAGTTGTCTTTGAGGGATACTTTGTTCAGATTTATGAAATCTATGCAAAGTCTAATCTCGCCAGTTTTCTTCCTGGTAGGAACTATGTTAGAAACCCATTTAGAAAATCTCAAGGGGACTATAATTTTTGCATCATACATCTTTTTGATTTCTTTCTCTACCAGGGGAAGCAACTAGGGATTGATTCTTCTAAGTTTATGCCTGAAAGGTTTGTGTTCTTATTTTATGGGAATCTGATGTTGTATGATACTTGTGTCATGGGATTTTAAGTCCTCATAACCCCAAGAAAACACATCTACATATTCATTAAACAGTTCAATGTATTCATGTTTTTTCTCAGGGGGTAGGGATTTGGAAAGTTTTATGATCTTGGGTTTTTCTTCTGCTCCTATGTTGTACTCTTCAACCTCTTTACCACTAACATCAATTTTCGATTTTTTGGCTACATCGTTAAAATTGAACAAGTCTTACAACAGAACTAAACCTCTAGGTTACACATTATTTTTCAACTGTAGAATACCAGAATCTATCTCATTTTCATTCAATTCATCTGCATCTAATTTATTTTCATTCAACTCTTCACAATCTACGTTATTTACATTTCCAATTTTAGAAATAGATTTATTTACATCATCGTCATCATTATCTAAATCTATATTTATACATTCAAAGTCATTCCTACACTATAGGAAGTCTTCAATTTGATCGTCATTCCCGAATACCTACCAGTATCTGATGTTGTCTAGAATAGTTGGTCTACACTTCACTTCCATTGTGTATTTGTGAGTGGGATGGAAGGGTATTTTGAAGGTAGTTGCTGACGTGGCCAACCCATCTGCTAATATGTTTTGTCCCCTAGGCATTACCTGCAAATCGATTTCAGTAAAACATTGAAGAGCATACAAAGAATCATTTCTATAAGCTCTAAGTCTGGGATGTTTAGCTGCATACTCACCTTTGATTTGCTTGATAATTAGTTCAGAATCACCCCTTACCATAATTTGTTTTGCACCAACTTTATTCAGTAGTTTCAGGCCGAGCATCAAAGCTTCATAATCAACTATGTTGTTAGTGCATTGTAAATTTAGTTTGTAAGAATGGCTCTCTGAATACCTTGATCTGTGATTATGCAACCAAACTCTAGCTCTAGCTCCCTCTTTACTCACTGCACCATTGAAATCCATGCTCCAAAAATCTGTTGCCAGTTCTTCACTTTCCACAGTTTAAACAATTATTGCCTCAATGATTGCTTTATCCTCTTTCGAATTATGTGTATCATCTTCCAACTGAGCGATTTGTTCTTCCAAATCACCATCATTGTATAGAATGAAAGAATCCAGATCAAAGTGTGCAGAGTATAGTGGGAAATTGTGTGGCTTTTCCTGACTGCTGACAATATACTTCATCAGGGTTTCTCTGTACAGTCTTTTCTATTGTCCAAATATCGGGATGGTGGCATAAGAAATATCTAGCTGCAGGGCTCCTTTCAGCTTAGCTCCCCATGATCTTGATAGTAACATACCGTATTTTGGTGGAATGTTTGTAACTACTATATCCATTACCATACTCTTTACCGGGATTTGAGCTAGGGTGATGCATAAATCCTTAATTAGCCCTATGCATTTGACCTTGCTAGAGTCAAAAGAATGCAAATCCTTGTAGGGTCTGGTGACCTCGAGTCCCAACTTTTCCATCACATCTTTGGGCATTAGGTTGTGAGAGGCACCCAAATCTAGCATAGCGTTGTGTAGTATCAAGCTGTGGATATTTAGGCTCATGTAAAAAGGGGCCATGAAACTGTTATCAGTTTTACCATCAACTTCAGGACCAAACAGGAGCTCTGGTTGGTCATCAACAAGATTTATCATGCCTGAGTAATTTGCAGATCCTACATTCATGGCCTTCGTACCTATCTCTAGTTTGACGCTCAAATCTTTAATCACTTGCGACCTATAAGAATTCTTTCTCATCGACTCAGAGAGGAGAATGTGAATCTTTAGTTTAGCTAGTTCCCCTTCAAGGCTGAAAGTAGTGGAAGTTTTAACTAAGCTCCGCACTTATGGTTTATCCATTGGGGTTCTATGTGAAGGAGCACTTGGATGACTAGTTGATGAAACTTCAGTTTGATTTTCTCTTTGTAAAATTTTGGGAGTTCTTTTTGCAGGAGATTTAACATTATTCCACTTAGGGAATTTCTTGGGAGAGGATTTTGAGGTTTTCTTAGTTTCGACTATTCTCTTTGTTTCAATAGCCTTCTTTGTTTCAGAAGCCTTATTTGGAGGGTTTCCATTTGCCTTCTTTCTTCTCAGGTTATACTGCTTGTGTACCTCTATTATAACATTTTCAAAGGCCCGTTGTTCTGTCTCCTCTGCTTCCTCGTTTACCACTGTTTGTGAAAGGGGAAAGAGCTCATGCTCTTCCTGAATAACAAAAATGTATTCATCATCTTGAACACCCATGAGGTTTATATGAGTATCGTCCAATTATTCGATTATCTCCTCACCTTCATCAGCATAATTTTCCTGGAGGGGTGGTATAATCTACTGATCATGCCCCATCTATTCTCTTTGATTCCTCAGATCTATCTACCTGATCTAGGGAGGATTTCTTCTGAAGTTCGGATTCTGAATCTACGGAGCGGCTTGGTTTTCCTGGGTGGATTTCTATTAGTTATGGTAAGCCTCTCCATCATTCTCTCCATAGCTCTGGCTAGAGAATCTAGTTTAGTGTCTGAAGAAGAAGTGAAAGGTTCTTCCTTAATCATGACACTCCTTTCTATTCTATGCCTAGCTCTTCTGGCTAAAATATTTGCTTCCACACTAACGACACTTTTCTGCATGTCTTCCAGAGTAGCAGAGTTTCTTTCCCTTAGTTGATAAGACATGTCATCATCGAATCCATTGGGGAATTTTATTAATGCCAAACCTTGAGGTGGTTTGATATTAGCTGGAATTGCATTGTATAGATTGTTGAAACGAGTGCAGTAATCATGCACTGTCTCTCCTTGGTTCCTTATGATATTCTCATATTCTGACAAGAAATGGAGAGGATTTTTCTTTACCTCTCACCTGTCAAGGAAACTTCGATGAAAAGAAACAATGTCAGTTATGGAAGAAACATGTAAGGTTTTGAACCACTTTTTGAATTCTCTAGTCAGACTCTGTGAAAATAGTCTCATTTTCACATTAGCTTCATCTACTTCCTGTAAATCAAACTATTTGTTCATTTTTTCAACATGTTGCTATGCATTCAGAGGAACGGTACTATCAAACTGAGGGAGTTTGGTTTGATAATCCTGAGGCATGACATGTAAAGGAGAAACCAACACCAATGGAGCATATCTTGCTGCCATGATTAGTGAAGGAGGATGAAAAACAACCTGTGTGATGGGTGGAGAGGTGACAGAAGTTGTGAAAGATGAAGGGTTGGGAGGAGATGAATGGACTAGTTTAGGTTTAACAGAAGCTGCAACAATAGTCAAGGTAGAAATTTCGAATGACTACTGAAAGTGAGCTTTCTCTAAGGCTTGATCAAGATTAGCAACTAGATATTCTAGCTTGTCAAATTCCTGGAGAAATTGTTGATCAACGTCAATTGTGGGAGAAAGTATTTTAGGGGCCCTAGGTTGAAGGATGGTTTGATCTAAAACTGTTTCACTTACAAAGTTGTTAGATTTTGTTCTAAAAAGGATTTGTTCAAAAGATATGTCAAACTCGAGATCTTGAAGGGCAGCCAACTTATTTGGGAGAGAAGGGGACCTATGATGTGGACTATGACTCCCAGAACCCTCTACAATGTTTTTCTTTCTGATTAATGTTTCAATATTGTCTATTGCTATTGCAGGTTCTAGGTCTGGATGAGATCTAGTGAAAACTCTTTTAGGAGCCAGAATTTTTAATTTTTATTTATTTTTAGAAACTTTTAACTAATATATACAAACTTTAACAACCTTAAACATTATGTCTATATAAGTTTAGACTTTATAATTCCTTCAGAAATAAAGTTTTATTTGTCTAGGGAAAATAAATTGTAGGATATACAAAGTTTGTTCAGTTCCCCAGAGGATTCGCCACTATGTTATCACTCTGTAAATTCCCAGAGGTTGTCTCTATGTAGAATAAATTTACTAGAGGTAACTTTACCCAACCACTTTGAAACTGGGATCTAGCCCTTCCAGTTTCAGAGAGGGATCTCTCTGTAAAATTCAACTTTGTTTTAGATTTCAGATGTTAGGCTAGTTAAATAAATGAGTCTGTGTTTTTGTTCTATAAAAATGACTGAAATATTTCTTACGCATCCATTGGGCTATGGGGTCTATTTTATAAAGTTCGAGATCAACAAACATATTTTATAAGGTTCTTTCACAGGGTAGGATAATGCAACTGTTAGATCCTTTAGAAATTAAATGATGGATAGCAGAAAATATGAGATAATCAATTAAAGCCAAGAAGCATTTAAGAATTTCTTAATCATAACATTAGAAGATAAACATTTAGATCTTTAAAATATGGAAACAAAGTATACAAAGATAAATTCTACAACTTCAACTTATTTTAAATGATCAAATATAGAAAACATAAATGATTACGAAGATAGGAAAAACCATTCAACTAAGAGAGGAAAAAATCACCAATAGCTAACACACAGGAATCCTGTGAAATGTCCTTTTATTACTAGTAGATCTCTGATAAAAATTACAGTTCTTACAACTTGCTTGGTCATAACAATCAACCCTCAGTACTTCGAAATTTGAATTATATATAGAAACAATTACAATGGATCCTATCATTAATGATCAGGATGTGGCAAAATCTAATGCTAACTAACTAGATAACATAACACTAAATTGTAGGAACTGCTTATGATCTGTCAAACTCTCCATGCTGATATTGGGGGAAGTCGTTGGCGAGTCATCAACTTGTCTTTGACTATTCTGGACACTGAATTGTATGTCCACCTCATCTTATACTCCATCAATTCGCACTACTCTTCCCCTCTTTATTGATTGGGGATAGTGACTTTTAGCAACCTATGGTAGATTTCATCCATCTCGGTATATTTGGCAAAAGTCAGTATGGTGATAAAAATGTACTTGATTTTATGTTGGATATTGAGATCCAACTGGAGAGTTTCTAGGAATGCCTTGCCTGTTATGATTCCCTATATCCCTGAGAATTTGGAGCTGTCCTTTTCCACCATGGAAATCTTTTGCTTGTAGTTGGGAAGTGTCATCAGCTTCTCATTTAGAGCCAATAAACCAGGAAGACATTTCTTCTATAATGCCTCAATCTTGTTGAAGAATCTCTGAAATTCACTCTCCATGATATGGGATTTCTCCTCTAGTTTCAACATTAGTCCTATTTTGGTCAGAACTCTCTTGACTTCGAGGATGGTCTCCGTCCTATCCTCAATCTTCAAGTTTTCCAGCTCTCCTTTAGTTTTTGAATTGAGAAACCTGATGATTTCATTTTCTTCTCTGGGAATTTCTCCCAACTCTCCCTTGATCATGTTGATGGCCTGCTTGCTCCTCAACACCAACTCATGTTGTTAAAACATGATTTTCACCATGGGCTAGACTTCATTTATGGATGTGGAGATATCCATCCAAATGGTCTCTTTGGCTTCTGCTGGTGTTTTTCCCAGAACTGTCTGCTTTTGCAGCTGTTGTAGCTCATGGTGCAATTTTTATGATGTGTGTCTCTCCGTATTGTACCTGGCTTGGAAAGAAGATGTAAGCTCCTAGAGATTCTCTATCTCTTTTTATATCCTTTTGATTTTCGATTCTTGTAAGGTCATCTCTTCCATTGATCTTTCTAGCTCCACAAACTTTTCTAGTGTTGTCAATGGGGTGACTGACGGAGGTTCTGTTGTGGTAGTTGCTAAAGTTGTTACTGTGATAACTACTATGAGGGGAACGACACTCAATGGGATGACTTCCATGGGTGTTTCATGTTCCTTCTCCTTTACTAACCTTTCCAGCTCTGCTTCCATCTCTTTTATCTATGCGTTTTGTTCCATGATCAACTTTAGCATCTCCTCCTTCTCACCTTCTGTCTTAGCCATCTCTTTGGCTTGTGAGTCTTCTGTAGCAGACAAATTTAGTTGTTTCCTAAAAGATTCTATGTCATAATTATTTTTCTTAAGCATCTCCTCAACTGCTTTCACATTTGAGGGGTCATACCCAATTTTGAGCACCAACTCTTCTAAGGATTTAATCATGATATCCTTTCCAAAGGATGATATTTTCTCCACCTTTAATTGGGTCTAAACATTGTTCAGAGAAACCTGTAATTTGGCACCAGAAGTGGAAGCATTGGCCAATGTTGAGAAAACCATCTCTCCAGTCTGCCTATGCATATCCATCTGTTCAGCTGGATGTACAACCTTAACATCAAATTCAAGTGTGGATCTTTTGTAGTCAGCAATTTTCTTTGGATGAGGTACTTGTACCTGCATAAAGGCCATGTACATTCTCCCCTTCTTTGTGTCAAAAGTAGAGAGAATCCTATGCTGTGTTGTTGATGTTTTCTTCCATAATTGAGCATAAGTGCTGGTGGCCAACCTCTCATTTTTCTTCTTAATAATATCATATTTCTCAAAATTACTCAACTTTGCCGCTCCTTGAGTTGGTTGATTTATCTGTGAGGTGTCAGTCTATTTCTTGGATGAAGGAGTAGATGTCATCTGCTGGCTCCTGGAGAAAAAAGATGATTGCTCTCCTTCGACCACTGAGGTAGATTGGGTATCTTCCTCTCCAGACTTGACAGTTGTGTGACTGATCTTGGAAATTTTTGTGTAAACCTGGAACTCTTCCAATGACACTTTAGTGACTAAAGGTGAGACATCCTTCCTAAGTCTTTTCTCCTTAGGTAGTTGCGGTGTAGTGGTTCATGAGATGACAGCTAGAGTGGGATATAGTTCTATGTCTTCTAGAGTGTTTACCTCCCACTCTGTCTGGTTTGAAAATTTCTCGATCTCCAGTTTGAGTGCACGAGCATATGGGGAATTTTTATTCTTCGATCTCATCTCTGCAATAATCCCACACAGATCATAGTGCCAAGGAAAAATGGTGCCAAACTTCATCTCCTTTAGTAGCTTGTTTTCCTCTTCCCCAATGACTCAACTATTGTAGATAAAGGATCTTATCTTCCCTTTAATTCTCAACTGTTGTTTCTTCTTCAAAGCTACCAAATGTATGTCATCTGAATTTATCATTTGCCTGATGTATTCCAAGGAAAATATCTTAACAGGAACATATCTGGGAAGTTTATAAGGAGCCAACTCACATCCATAGATTCTAATTTCCATGTGATTATGATACAAGTACCAGTATCTAGTCTTGGCGAGGTCTGAGAGGTATAAAATTATTTGGATCTCCTCATTTATCCTCAGCTCTTGTCTACCACTGAGCATGCTTACCACTGGGTGGTAAAATTGCTCAATAAATTGCTTGGAACTAAACTTTGTGGAGTTTTTTCTGAGTAGCGAAGTCCAAGAAGTGAGAGGTTGTGTTTTGTCGTCCTGGTCAATTTTCTACATGGGGAAAGGGAACTTATCTGATTGAAAGAATATAAACATGTAAGCCAGTATTGAAGAATACTGGAACATGCCCTTTGTGGGAAATTTGAAAAGATGCTCATGCATGTTCTCAGCTAGGAAACTACTATAGTCGAACTGGGTGGTGGCCTTTCTTCGGTAGAGAAAATAGATAGGAACCGCAAGATCGGCTCGTCCACCCATTCATATGAGAAAAAAATGAGCAAACAACATGACAATGAAATGATTTGGTAACCTTTTTCTGAAAACATGGAGGAATGGTAAGGGGGATTTTTCTAGGGGAATTGGGCATCTTGTGGGAGAAAAAGCTCAAAAATATTCTCTCTCTGGGGAAAAGATAGATTCTAGTACATTTTAGTTAGAAATTTAATGGTGAAAAGAGAGGGGGATTCAGCTCTGGATATTTGCATCATTTGGTCAATGGCCTCAGGTGTGATAGTGAAAAGAATTTCTCTAGACAATGAAACAATCGTTCTCTGATTAGGAAGATAATGCGTCTGGTGCTTGAGGGTGAACTCGGGATAATGGTGGCTTTGGGGAAATATATATAGGGGGAGATTGGACTCCTAGATCCCAATCTCATCACTTTGATCCAGGAAACTGTCCCTAAACCATGAATGAAATTCGACAAAGTCCAATTCACACCTGGTCTCTGAGATCAGGTAGTATTTGTTAGCTAGCGAGATTCGATCAAGATCGACAGGAGGTGGGAGGAAAGTATTTTCCCTGACCTCGGATTTCGTATATTTTGTCGCCATAAATTTCCACTGGTACCTGCAAACTGAAACAAAAAACGTTAGTAGGTGATTGGATTTATCTTGGTTATTGGCTGAAAATGGAAAGGGAAAAAGAAATTCTGGTATGTAGGAAAAGTGAAGAATGTGATAATGGAAAAGACGGGATTAAAATTGGGCAAACGAGTATTCGTTGGGCATCGGGGACAAGTCAACAAGATATCGAATATGTTATCCAGTATTAAATGGCCAATGGATCACTTTATATATGAGGTGGAAAGTAAAGGATGAGTGATGGGTGTGCCAGGATGACGTGGGGGGTGGTGACTGGAGGATAAGAGAAAGGGATATGACATGTGACAGGTGAATGGAGGAGAAACAACTGGCAGAGTAATGAGATGAGACTTATAAGAGGAGGTAGTGGAGCATGACATGATAAGACGACGAGATAGTGGAGAATGATGTCATGAGGCGACAGTGGTAAAGAAATGCAGGTATGGAAGTATGTCAGAGGGGTGATAAGCAGTAAATGGTTTAGAATGGAGGGGTCTGATGTAGTGGATTTGCACCACGCAAGGATGGGGCCCGCCAGGAAAAACTGCCCATATCGGACCGCCCCCCCCACCATTAAAGACAAAATGGTCAGGGGGGTCTAGAATTTCCTGTCAGTCGTCGATCTAAGTGCCAATAGATCAAATGTAGATCGATGTTCCCTCTTTAATCTCCATATCGGACC
>JZKD02S1772299.1:233865-244169 GCA_000966675.3 Picea glauca
CATTTTGAATCATCTTGTACTTGAACATTTAAGTGGGGTAAAAGGAGGTTGCCCCCTCGAAGAGGCTTATTATCTGAAATTATCTCTTTTCAAGGCGTTGAGTACTTTTCTTGAGTTTTTCTATGCTATATTGATGTTTGGTTCTTAACAGAATCCTTCAACCTTGATGGTTGGAGTTATGGATATCCCCACCTCTACTGGTACCCACCCTGTGGGTTCTAATCGACCCATAAGAACAAATCCCTCCAAGTCTCTTTTTGGTATGCCAGGATAAAATTCTCAGTCAATACCTTTGGTCTCTAATCCTTTTTCTTTTTGTATTCCCAACATAATGTCATAACTCTCATACTCTATTCCAACGACCAATGAGAATCCTAGTTTTGGACCTGGGGGGATTGATCCTTCATATTCTCCTCTCTCATTTGGTGAAGGCCATATTCCCTAGATGAATACTACAGTTCAAGTCTGGAATCCTTTTTCATCTAGGCCTAATTCTAGTCTCAATGCTCCTGTATGGAGTGCTCAATCAAGTGAACATGTCACTTTCTATTTTTTGTCCTTTATCCCGTCTTCCTCCCTGTCACTTCTAACAAAAAAATTTATAATGGAAAATACCCCTTTGTCCTCTAGAGTTCCATCTAGAGGGATTCATTTTCAAACTATGGGAAATCCCCATCCCGGATCTCCTCTAACTGGGGGAAACATATATAACCCTCATTATACCGCTTCCACGGGAATGGTTCCCATACAAAATTTTATAAATAATTTTATAGGAGGATATTGTCCTACTGGAAAGGGCCATGGAATATACCAGAACCCTGGGTGGCATGCAATCCCCCAGTCCAATCTTTCCCAGGAGCATGCCATCAAATGCCTCAACCTCGGTTCCCTTTTCTGGCCACACTTAGTCTTCCATATTTTTCAAAATTAATGAATGACCCTGTGCATCAAAATCCGTCATGGCCCCCCATCCCCACCAAGATTCCTTCAGAAATTCCAAAATTCAAAGGTAATACTGGTGAGGATCTGGGTGATCATGTTACTACTTATCATCTTTGTTGTTCATCTAATTCCCTTAATGATGATCCTATTCATTTGAGGTTATTTCAATGCACCCTCATGGGGGTCACCCCAAAGTGGTACATTGAGCTACTAGGGGGGACATACAAAAAATTTAATTAGATGGTTTTGGTCTTTCTCAACCATTTTTAGTTGCCAGTTCATTACGATGTCGACATAGAACTTTTTTCATCCCTCCACCAAAATAAAGCCACACATATCTCAGACCATATCCAAGAGTGGCGTAGATGGAAGAGGTTGATCAAAGCCTACATTCCTCCATAGTTTTTGTTGGAATGGTTCCTTAAGTCCTTATTGCATTATATTTCAAAGGATGTCTCTACATCTAGAGTAACATTTGTGGAAGAAGTTATTTTCAAAGACCAACAATTGGACCTCATATATGCTCATTCTGGGATGTTGAATGAAATTATTTCTAAAGAAACATGTTCGAACTAAGACCCTAGACAAAAGCCCGGGCCTCATTCCATTGGCATCATAGGATCCACAAATTCTAAGTCTACATATTTGGTGATGAACCAGTTTAAATATTTGTCTTTAATCCATTATGTAGTAGTAAAAGCTTCAATTTCATCCTCCACTTCCACTCATTCAATGGATATTCATTATGTATAGTCGCCATCCAACCCAAATGGTAACCAACGACCAAGAGGGAATAGAAGGAAAGGAATAGGTATTAATCGTAAGGGTGGGAAAAATAATAACAAAGCCAAGGACAACACTAACAATGATAGATCGAATAATGATGTTGGTGAGAGAAAGAAAGAAAAACAAAAGGTGAATTTTCCTTATAAACTTTGTAAAGATGATCACCTTACCCACCTATTCCCCAAAATCAAGGAATCCTCAAGGATATTATCAAAACCACCTGATATGGTGAAAAATCCATTTCCACATAATCAACACATGGCCTCATGGGCCTCCAACAACGAAAATTCATTGAGTGAGGGTCAAAACCCCTTGGAACATGAAGTTGGCCATCTATGTGTCAATATGGTCAAGTCTCAAATTGATGTAGCCACTCGATCTTGTGATTACATCTCTTCACAAACTATTGTAGGTCTAGAGTCTCCTCCTCCTCTAGAAATTCCCTTACAGATCGAAAATTTGGAACCTCTACCTCATATTCTGAAAGGAGTACTAAAATACTCTGCCCACAATCCTAATTCGATAGTTACCCAAAACTATTCGATTGTCAAATATCTAGGTCAAAATCCTTGTGTGATGTCATCTTTGGAGGTGCTCTATATGTGTGCTTCACAGAGGAGTGAATTATTATCTGAATTAGGATCTCTAGACCCTTTGGATCGAAGTTTATTAAGTTTGACATCACATATGTAAGGCCTTGACTACCTTACCATGTGGCCTTTCAAATCCTAGAGGAGTACACAGAAATTACCATCGAATGTAATGTAATTGATGAAGGTGTTGCAACATGCATGATGTCCCTAACATGTTGGAAATCCATTGGTTCTCCAATTCTACCCCAATCTATGACTATGTTGATTTCTTTTGATAGGGGTTCATTCTGAACCCACAAAATTCTTCCTACTTTTTCGATCCAATTAGGTGGAAAGATAGTGGAGGTTGATGTTGAAGTGGTTGATGCACCTCTCGACTATAACTTACTACTATGGAGTAATTGGAATTATTCGATGACAATAATCGTGTCGTCCATTTTCTACACTTTACTTTTTCCTCATGAAGGGAAAATAGTGACAATTGATCAACTGTACTTTGTGCACACTAGTCCTAGTGCATCAGTTGGACCTTCAGTCCCTATGGTAGACAATTCTTAGTAGGAAACTGAGGATGTTGGCATTATAATGTATTCCTCTCTCATGGGTATCTTTTATTTCATGGCACCAATCCCTCATATTCATGCCATTTCCAGTGATTCTTCGTTGTCAATGAGGTATTTTCCTTTCCATACTTCGTATTTCAATGACCCTTGGACCCTACCTTCCTTGACTACATCGTACAAAGACTAGTCACACATTGGGATGGAAATTCGACTGTCAGCGACAAAATTGTGTATCAGTCTATTCTTGACGCTACTGCTGACCCAGATCCTTTCTCCTTGAAGATGGATGAGGAGGATCTTGTTCTAGAGCCCGTATGGGCTATCCAATATTCTTGTTTACATGATTTCCTGGATGATACTTTACCCTCGAATGAATCCATCTTAGAGGCCATGTATGGTCTTGATAGGCCTTGGGATGATATGCATCATCAATTCTATTTCATCCCATAGCTTGTTAGGATCGAACATGATGAATTTAGATCTACCTTGAGTGAGATGGTTAGTCACGTTATGGTTCCACTAGATACAAATGGTATTTATGCCAAAGGAAACATGACTAATATTTCTTCTACCAACATGATCAACATATCTTGAGTTCCTGGAAAAATAGAGAATGTATATACTGGTGCGGATTATTCGCCTGAAAAAATTTAGATCTACACCGATCTCTTTGTTGGAGTTACTTCACAAACACCTAGGATTTATTTTTCCTAAGTTTTTTCCTTGTTTAATAGTCATAATAGTCATTATCTAGTCTCCTATATTTTAGGGGAGAATATTCCACCTAGAGAATATTCTCTTTCAGTTGACACTTTAGTTTGACTAGTTGAGTTGAGTTTAGATGTTCCATTGGTTTTGTCACCATGAAAAATTGTGATCATTACCATAATAATTATACCTTGCCTTGGTATGATCACCATACTGGCACATTACCCTTGATTCCCTGATTTAAATCCTCACTAATCTATGTTCAGTCAGTTAACTGAAGACTAGTTGACTAGTTAACTCAACTAGGTGGCAGTTCAGTCCCGTAACTACTGGTGTGTGTCCAGATCACTCTATACCACCACTATGGTGCATTTTTTCTCCTCCAGTGTGCACTAATTGATTTATACAAAGTATATCACGTGTAAATTATTCATTATTCACAATGGTTAATGAGAATTATTTCATTCTTTCTCTCCTTATTCTTCTTTCTCAAATTCTCTCTGCAAATGTGTGTATTATTGTTTAGCTAGATTTATTCTATGCCAGTTCAACACATTTACATGGTATCATATCTGATGAAATACTAAGAAAAAGCTACACCAAATTTTTTTGCAGGTACAAAAGATTGAAGACAACGGAAAGATGGAATTTGAAAAAGAATTCATTCTTACACCTTACAACTATTTTGCATGGAAGGAGAAAATAGCCATACATCTCTGAACCAGAGGGTTTTATAGTTTAACCTTGAATAAAGATACATAACCAACATTAGACATAGAAAAATCCAAGTACTTAAAGTCCATGGATGAGGCACTCAGAACAATTTGTAGTCTTATTTCTCCCGATCTCGTTTTTCACATATCTTTCTATAAGACACCCAATGAACCTGGAATACCTTAGAAGGGATATTTAGAAAACATGATGATATGAGGGGACACATGCTAGAGGTGGAACTGTTTACATTGGATCCAAAAATCTTCGAGAATATTCAAGATTTCTTTACAAAATTCAAGGATTTACTGTCGCAACTCAAAGCTTGTGAGGTTGATAAATCGAAGAACGAGAAACAAATAGTTCTCACCATTGTCTCCAATATTGGTCTTGAATTCTATGTATTAGTATCCACATTCCATACTATCAAATTCACCTCTAGAGCCACCTAGAAGATGCCTTCTCTTGAGGAATTTATCGAATCCTTGACACAAGAGAAATCTAAGCTCATCAACATGGGCACAATCAAAGGCCCAAGGGCACATGCACTCACTGTGCATGATGGAAGACACAAATATAAGAAATATAAATATAAATATAAATGGAAATATCATGCACATCCGAAGTAGGAAGGGTACACAAAACCCTTCACAGATGCCTCTAGATCCAAAGGGGAAAAGGGAAGAAAAGGGGAGAAATGCACATACTATCACAAAGGATTCCATCCAGACTTTGCATGCATGAAAAAACAAATAGATCTGATGTCTCAAACACTTCAGCAAAACAATCTTGGAGATTGCATTCCCGAGTGTGCAAAGAAGAAGAAACCAGAAGATCTGAATTCCAAGAAAGGAAATTCTAGCCATGCCTTGATTGCAATCAACTCCTCTCTCGATGCTTGGATCATAGATTCAGGAGAATCACATCACATGTATAACTCAAAATAAATATATTCTTCATTGGATGCATGAAAAGGTCCTCCTATTTCGATGGGAGACAAATCTTCTGTCGAAGTCACCAACAAAGGAAGGATTGAACTCACCAATGAAAGCTTCGAGAATTTTTTGCATCTTCCCAAACTTTCTGTCAACCTTCTCTCTGTGTATCAGATGACGAATTTTGATACCAGAAAGAAATTCATATTCAAACAAAATTCCATGTACATCTACGACATGCAAACCAACTCCAAGGTTTCTACTGGTGAGGTGAATCATCAGTCTAGATTGTATACTTTTTCAAAATTCATTGAACCTAATTTTGCTTTACTTCTTACTCATGTTGATGAAAGTAGTAGGATATGGCACAAAAGGTTTGGACATTTTAATTTCATATACATGCAACATATTAGCAAGCATATATTGGTTGATGGTCTACTAGACATCCATTTCTCTAAGGGAGTGTGCGAGGGACGCGTTCTCGGAAAACACCCTCAAGAGAAATTCGACAAAGGAAAGTCTCAAAGAGCTTCTGCACCTTTAGATATGATCCACAATGAACTTATGGGTCCTTTTCCGCATCCATCAATCAAAAAAATGATGTTTGTTCTCATTTTTGTTGATGATTTCTCACGTTTTGCATGGATCTTCTTTCTCAGACGAAAATCCAAGGTCTTTCAACACCTCAAAGATTTCAAATCCTTGGTTGAGACACAGTCCAGAAAGAAGATAAAAGTCCTTCAAACTGATAACGGGGGAGAGTATGTAAATCATGAGATCCATAATATTTTCCATGAGGCATGGATTCAGTTGCAGCATACATTTCCCTATACTCCGTAGGAAAATGGAGTTGTCGAGCAGAAAAACAGATCTCTAAAGGAGATGGCATATTGCATGCTACATGTAAAGTCTCTACCACAAATGCTATGGGTTGAAGCACTTAATTGTGAAACATACATCCAAAACAAATCTCCCCATAGATCTGTCAAGGATAAGACCCCCTATGAGGCTTTGAGTGGCCTCAAACCGCAAGTGACCCAATTTCGCATTTTTGGTTCATGTGCATGGGCCTAGATTGCCTCTGAAAAGAGGAAGGCACTTGATCCACAAAGAACTGAGTGTATTTTTGTTGGATATCATGAAGGCGTGAATGGATATGGGCTTATTAATGTTTCCTTGGACCGACCCATCATTGAGCGAAGTTTCCAATTCGAGGAAAGTGTCTTGCATGCACCTCAACAACTGGATGCAGACATCTTCATTCTTCCACCTGTCCGAGATGATGAGCATGCACATGAAAAATCTTATTCAAACGAGAGTTATGATTCAAAGGATTTAGATGATTCAAATTCATAGTTAGTACACTCAGATGCAGAGTCAGAGAATCCAAATGCAGTTGCAGAGCCAGAGCAGAGGCCCAAGTAGGCACATATTACTCTTTAGGATGCAGGGGATTTCGTTGGTGATCCAACCGATCCTAGGAGGACTCAATATGATTTCAAGGAGCCTCCTATTGCACTCACTTCCACTGAGCAATTTCCCTCTAGGCATCTTTTCTTGGTTCAATCTTCAGATCCATGGTATTATGGTGAGGCTACTGGAAATCCCTTTTGGGAATCCGGCATGCAGGAGGAGTACAATTCCCTCCTCGAGAACCAGACTTTAGATCTGGTTCCCCTTTCTTCTGGGAGGAAAATTTTCAGATGTAGATGGGTCTACAGGACCAAGAGTGAAATAGATGGATATATCAATAGATACAAATCCAGGCTTGTCGCCAAAGGATTTCAACAAGTTTATGGTATTTACTATGATGAGACCTTTGCTCTAGTAGACAAAATGGATTCCATATGATTAACACTTTCCATTGTAGCAAAAAATGGATGGGAAGTCCATCAGATGGATGTGAACAATGCATTTCTTCATGGTGATCTCTCTGAGGAGATTTACATGGAGCAACCCTAGGGATTTATGTAGGACTCATGTTTGGTCTGTTGACTGAAGAAGTCCATTTATGGCCTCAAGAAGTCTCTGAGGGAATGGTATGCCAAGATGAACTCATGCATGTTGTCACATAACTTTGTACGTTGTAAATCATACCCGAATGTCTACATGCTCAAGATGGTTGATTCACTTCTACTTTTAGTTATGTACATTGATGATTTGATGATCACCAGTTGCTCAACTTTAACGATTGTTGTAGTCAAGAGGATTCTACATGACAGGTTTTTTATGAAGGACATGGGTCTTCTACACTTCTTCCTTGGACTCGAGATTAGTCAGGATGCATCAGGCATCAAACTGTCTTAGGAAAAGTATGCACGACATATCCTTGAGAGATTTCAAATGATAGACTATAAGTCTGCTTCAACTCCTTTCCTATTAGGAGTCAAACTTGAGGATGGAGGGGAGACTCCACTGGTTGACAAAAAATTGTACAAACAACTAGTGAGGATCTTGTTGTATCTCACACACTCTAGACCAGACCTCTCATATGTAGTTGGCGCAATTTCCAGGTTCATGCAGAATCCACATGAGCTACATTAGAAAGATGCAAAGAGTATCCTTCAATATGTATAGGGAACCATCACCTTTTGGATTCATTATGTAGCATACTCTACATTATATCTCATTGTGTTTACTCATTCCGACTGGGTTGGCGATAGCACTGATCACAAGTCCACATTTGGTTACTCACTTATTCTTCATTCAGGGCCTATCTGTTGATCGAGCAAGAAGCTAGTTGCCATTCTCTATCTTCAGCCGAGGGAAAGTACAAAGGGGTAGTTAACACAACCATTTAGGCTATGTGGCTACAACATTTTCTCATTGAGTTGGGAATTCAGTTTCATCGGCCAATCGTCATCTTATGTGACAACCAGAGCAGTTTGAAGTTTTGGAGAGATCCAGTTCATAGGCAGTGGACGAAGCACATCGAGATCCACATGCACTACATCTGGGGCTTAGTACATGAGGGGATCATCCATTTACATTTATGTCCTTTAGCATAACAGATGATATACATCTTCACCAATACCTTCACTATGTAGAAGTTCCATTCTCTGTGAAGTCATCTTGGAGTGAAGGACACATTTTCCTAGAAATTATAGTTCTTATTTTTACATACATTTTACCTTGAGGGGGGGGCTTCCCATGAGTTTTTCCCGCTTTCATCACTTTATTTCAGTGTATATTTTGTATTTGGGTACCTAACATGGCCTCGTTGTCAGGACCCATTCTTTATTTTCACCATAGTGATGTTCAAGGGGGTGTTGGAGTTACTTCACACACACCTAGGATTTCTTTTTCCTAAGGTTTTTCCTTATTTATTAGTCATAATTAGTCATTATCCAGTCTCCTATATTTTAGGGGAGAATATTCCAAGTGGATAATATTCTCTTTCAGTTGACACTTCAGTTTGTCTAGTTTTGTTGAGTTTAGATGATGCATTGGTTTTTCCACCATGCAACATTGGGATCATCACCATGATAATTTGAAATTGCCTTGGTATCATCACCATACTAGAGCACTACCCTTTATTCCCTGAGTTAACTCCTCACTACTCTCTATTCAGTCAGTTAACTGAAGACTAGTTGACTAGTTAACTCAACTAGGTGGCAGTTCACTGTCGTAACTTCTTGAGAGACTAGACTAGGTGGAAGTTCAATCCTGTAACTATTGGTGTGTGTCCAGATCACTCTATACCACCACTATGGTGCATTTATTCTCCTCTAGTGCGCACTCATTGAGTTATACCAAGTATATCATGTGTAAATTATTCATTATTCACAACGGTTAATGAGAATTCTTTCATTCTTTCTCTCCTTCTTCTTTCTCAAATTCTCTCTACAAATGTGTGTATTATTGTTTATCTAGATCTATTATGTGACAGTTCAACACATTTGCACTCTTCAAAGAATTTTTTGATGTATTCTCTTCATCATACGGAAAGATTCTAGGGATTGACCCCAACATTTTCGAACATGAGATGAAGAATTATTCAGATGCTATACCTATTTCATAATTTCTTAGAGTTGTTAATCCTAGGAGGGCCCCTACTATTAAGGTAGAGGTAAATAAGATACTTAATTCTGGTTTTGTAACATCCTCGACCACCCATTTCGGGCCATGCTACTCCATAAAACGCTTTGATACCATTTTGTAACATCCCCGACCACCTAGGACGGGCCATGTTACTCCAGAAAATGCTCTAATACCATTTTATAACATCCCTCGGTCCCTCAATAGGCCACGGGCACGCTACCTCAGACACACGTAGTCTCAATCTCTATTATAGGTAATTACATTGTCCATTCCCAGACATAGACTTTTTGGGCAATGGCAGACAGAGCTCAAAAAAATCAGAATGAGGTAGGAAGACATTCCAAAAATATCCTTTAGAACACATTAAGGTCATTATGTTTTTTTGGTTATGCGCTTTGGAATTAATAATTCATCTTTAAAATTTCAAATCTTGAAGAATTATATTTCCAAACCCCTAGAATATGTTTGTTAGTATTTTTTGATGACATACTAATCTACAAAAAATCTTGGGAAGAACATGTACAACATGTTAACAAAGAATTACAACTTTTGGAAGAGTAACAACTTTACGTAAATCCTTCCAAGTGTGCATTTGGGATTCAATAAGTGGAATATTTGGGTCATATTTTATCTCATGAAGATGTAAAAGTGGACCCTAACAAAATTAAAGTTATGAGGGAATGACCAATTCCCAAAACCTTGAAGACACTTAGAGGATTCTTAGGATTGGCAGGCCCACAAGTTTGTGAAGCACTATGGACAAACAATGAAACTCCTACAATATTACTAAAGAAGGAATCCATTCCTTGGACTCAAGAAGTATTGGGACTTGGTTTTCATATATTTTACACTATTAGATATACTTCATTTTGACTATTTTATACCTTCATTTCCACTATCCCGCAGTTGTATTACCATATTACCTCATTATGCAAGAGATATACTTTGAAGAGATAATAATTGGTTGTTTATTTATAATTCCCATTGATTTTTACAAATATTTAGATAAGAAATCATTGTCCCTA
>JZKD02S1772299.1:245703-271409 GCA_000966675.3 Picea glauca
TGTTGTAAGTATTATATAATCGTGTAAACTAAGGGGGGACGATAGTCATGTTTCTCTTAAATTAATTGTGTTAATCAAAGAGGGGATACGGTTGTTAAAAGGTTGGAATCTATTTTGATTAGATGCCAAAATAAAGAGTTCTTTTGTTGTAGACATTTAGAGGTTACAATAAAACAAGTTCATAGGTTTTCTAAGATGCGAAGTAGCTTATATTATAGCAGTTGGATAAACTCCCTACAACCACTTCTCTTGCAGTTATTGGATCCTCATAGTGGTTACGGTGAGTTCTATAACATGCCATTTTATGTTTGTCCATGGTATAGAATATGTGGCTCTCAACTTCGGTTTTCTCTACTATGTGCAACCTCCAACAGTAAAATTATTGAGGGTCCAGTTTAATTTTTTTTTCCCTATTTCAGAAAGAACTATTTTTTCCCTATTTTTTTCCCAGTTTCAAATTATTGAGGGTCCAGTTTCAGAAAAAACTCCATATTTGTCTGTGTTTCTTCAAAAACATTCCATTTATACCATTCATTATGATAGAATTCAACATTCAAATATTTTGTAGCAGCCAAGGCATTCATATGTAAATTGGTAAGTAGCGACCACCTACAAAAATCCGGTAGTTTAATTCTGGTAGCGCTTCATGTTATGAATGGTTGTGCACCTCGAGGATGAAATCAATGCCTGGATTTTTTTGCGGATGGTCTTGTTATGATTCCACATTATTCAAAAGGTCGTAATGTTCATTATCAAAGTTGTGGGTCTTCGGTCAAACCTTAAAGAAATTCCTAAGTAAATAACATCCAGTGCAAATCAGATTGAGTGATGACTCAAGTAGCTGAGTGATTTTCCATGAAGATTTGTGGTAAGAAAAAATCTCATCCTTTAAGTACACCTGTGCATTCCAATAATTCCCAACACACCGAGTTCAACATACATTTTCTACAATCTCATATTTCAGAAAGGTCGTAATGGTCTTGTCATGATACCATTCATCATAATAGAGTTCAACATTCACACCGAGTTCAACATACATTTTCTACCCATGAATTTTTACATCCAATATTGATATTTAAAATTTGATACAACAACTCATGTTGGATTAGTTCAGAAACCCAAAACTTTGTATGACTTTGGAAATCTTGGAAGCAGACTTTCAATAGTAGTTTCCTTGCATGTCAGGGAAATTTTAGTGCTTGGATTTTGTTTTATGAACACTTAAGAAGTATTTGATAAATTATTTAGTAGCATCATGTTCAACAATTATGGGGAAAATTCATTTGTTTATACCTGATATTGTTCAGCAAAGTTGTTCTATTTTGGAATTCATGATTATGGTCGGTAACCTGGACAACCACATGGGATATTGGTACTTCTAGATAATCACATCCTCTGCTCCAAGAGTATAATGAATTTGGAACATGAGAGGTATTTGACCATGGAACTGATAAAAAAAAATTTGGAAAATGTAGGTGAAGATTCTCATCAATTTTATGAACATTCTCAAAGTGCTGATATATAAGAGTAGCTATATGACTTAGTTGGGTCACAAGAAATTTTGTTAAAGTTTTGGAGGGATGGAAGCATATTTTTAACAACAAATTGATTACATGAGGACATGCAATGTCTTGGTTATGGGGAAGATATTGGGCCTTGGTTTTGCTATATTTTACACTATTAGATACACCTCATTTTGAGTATTTTATAACTTCATTTCCACCTTCATGTAGATTGTATTACCATATTACCTCATTTTGCAAGTAATATACTATGAAGAGTTCTGAATTGGTTATTCATTTATAATTCCCATTTTTTTAATACATATTTAGATAGGAAATAGTTGTGCTTAACTATTTCCTAAGTCTTGGGAGGTTTTTGACACTTTTTATAATTTCAATAACACCCTTGCTACCAAATTTCCTATATCAACATGTTTTCATAGGTAGTTTTTCCACGTCATTTCCAGGCATGTATGAATGAATTTGGAAAATCCTGACATGGGTTTTGTGTAGAATATGGAAATTTAGGAGAAGGGAGAAATTCTTGAAAAATGCAAAACAAAACAAGGGATCTATGGGTGTATCTTCAAACATATTTTATTTATGTCATTCCCGGAATTTTGTTAGCGCATGTCATTTTCAGAATTCTAGTAGTAGCGTGGTGTTTTGGATGGTTTTACCTCTTGTGGATGAATTCAGGAATATGGGTTTTGTGGAGAATGATGTTTTTATGCTCCTATTTCCTTCGACTGATTCAAATAACCTCTTTTTTCTTAATTAAAGGCAATGTAATATGGGTTGGTTGTAGATCCACTTATCTATATATTGAGCTTATTATGTGAAACAACTTTNGATAACCTCTTTTTTCTTAATTAAAGACAATGTAATATGAGTTGGTTGTAGATCCACTTATCTATATATTGAGCTTATTATGTGAAACAACTTTTTCTTTGTAATCAAATCATTGTGTGTGTGAGAATTCAACTAGGGGAATTCATTGTACAATTGGGGAAATAATCTCATTGGAAAGAGGATTTTTCCTCTTTATATTCCAAAACATTTTATTGATGATAATACAAAAAATTTGTTTTTGAACGTTGTGATTTAGTGTTGTGGTTCTCCCATAGTATATACTCATCTAGGAGGGTACCCTGACGTGAGTATGCGTTGCACATTAGCTAGTTTATTTAATTTTGGTTGTTTTTTCTATTTCATTGCTTAGTTTATTTTATGCTTGTTGCATTTCCTTTCAATTGCTTTATGTTAATCTATTTACTGTTCATTTATGCTCTTTATTTCCTTCTCATTTGTTTCTACAAGTGTGTTAATGGACATGTGTGGTCTAGAACCAAAGATCTTAACATTTTTCACCCAGGAATATTGAGAAAACTTCAAAGTTACAGGACCTGAACTTACAATATTGAAACCTATGGATTTGATTTGTGACTACACATTTCTTTAGTTCTACGCTTGGTAAAGGTATGGGAGTTGTTTGAATCATTGAGTGAACTAAATGATCATAGCCTCCATGTTTCATCTCGACTACTGGAAATGATTTATTAAGTCAATTACATTTTGAATTCGTTGGTATAGCTTAGTTGCCTAGTTTTGTGTATAATTTTCCAACATATCATAAGTTTACGAACACCCAAGATTGATAATTTAATGTATATCAATTTAAGTGATTAAATTGATGCAACAATAATCAACCAAATGCTTTTAAAAACTTAAGGAAGCCATGTATACAAATATTTTCCTAGCCATACCTGACTTCACAAAAATATTTATTGTGGAGTGTGATGCTTCAAGACACAGCATTTGTGCAATTTTAATGCAACAATGAAGGCTCGTTGTCTTTGAAAGTAACCAAATTGGAGCAAAAAGATTACTCAAAACCATTTATGAAAAAAAAATATTGGTCATAATACATGCAGTTAAGAAATGCTTCCCTTACCTAATTGGAAGACACGTCAAAGTAAAAATAGATCATGATATTTTGAATTAGTTCTTTGAGTGACGATTATCTTCAGAAGAGAAACAAAAATGGGTTACACAAATTCTAGGTTATGAATTTGAAACTATATACAATAAAGGACAACATAATATTGTGGCATATGCACTTTCAAGGAAAGAAGAAGAAATAAAGGGTTGACTATGTGTTAATTCTATTTTGAAATCTCATTAGGTGAAAGAAGGAAGGATACAATGGAATCAAGATGAAGAGGTATGTAATATCATTCAATAACTACAAGAGGACCCTGATATATTAGATAAAATTGTATGGAATAATCATTTTGTATGGTACCACGATCACCTATATTTATGTAATAATTCCCAACTCAAATAGAAGGTCCCTCGTGAATTTCACAATTCTCCTACAGGAGGACATTCTCTCGATTCCTAAAAAATTACCAAAATATAAAGAATGATTTTTTCTAGGAAGGTATTAGAACTAATGTTCAAAAGTTTATTTCTGAATCTATGGTCTGCCAACAGAATAAGGGAGATAGAACCATGACACCTGATCTCCTACAACCATTAGCTACATTGATTCAACATTGGGAAGAAGTTTTAATGGAGTTTAATATAGGTTTATCCAAATATGAAGGAAAAAGTATCATCATGGTAGTAGTGAATCGACTGACAAAGTATGACCATTTTTCTATCTTTATCATCTTTTTAAATAAAGTATAATAGAAAAAAATTCATGGAAACAATTCAAAATCTAAATGGATTCCCCAAGATTATTATAAGTGGCAGAGATCCAATTTTCACTGGAAATTTTTGGACTGGATTATTTTCTTGTTTGTGAAATCCACTGGCTCACGACTCATCTTACCAAATCCTTAATCCAATGGGAAAACCAATATTGTGAATACATTTCTAGAAGGATATCTTCATTGCTTTGCTTCTAATAAACAAACACAATGGATCAATTGGTTTCCCTTAGCAGAATGGTGGCATAACATATCCTTCCATACTTCATCAAAAGTGTCCCAATTTTTGGCACTTTATGGATATCATCCTCCATCGTCACATTTCCATGGAAAGGGACTATAGAGTTTTAGGAAATGAAGGAACACGTAGAACATCAACAAGAGGTTCTCAAACTATTGAAGGACAACTTGATTATGGAACAAAATAGGATTAAACAACAAGTGTATCAATATCAGAGTGAAAGAGAACTTGAATTCAGGGATTATATATTTTTGAGACTACAACCATATAATCATATGTCCTTTAAGAAAAAAAACAAGGAAAATAAAATATCACCCAAATATTATGGCATGTATAAGGTGTTGCAAAGGATTGGATGTATGACATACAAATTGGAGTTACCTCCATCTTCATGTGTATATTGAATATTCCATGTTTCTTTCTTGATGAAGGTAATCGATGACCAGACCCCAGTTCAAACTATTTTACAAGAGATTAATGAAGAATGAAAAATAATACTAGATATAGAAACAATCCTTAAAACAAGGATTAAAGGGTTGTGAAATTGAGCAAATACGGAGTACCTAGTCAAATGGAAGAACCTACTAGTGGAAGTGGCAACATGGGAATATGAGTTCTTCATGAAAAAAAAATTGTAGTTAGTCAAGTGTTAAGGTAGCACTTGTTTGAAGAGGAGGGGCATGTTAATCCCTATAAAAGGTCGATGTTAAGTATATAACCACTTATTAATCCCTAGATATTGAATTGTTATATTTCTAGTGTTATATTTGTATGTAGGCTAGAACCCTTCATTGTACCCTTTCATTATAATTGTACCCTTTGTATCCTATATATATATATATATATATATATATATATATATATATATATATATATTTACCAAGAACACCGAGTCTTAGGAGCATCTAATATTGTCTTTAGAATTGGATATATTGTAAAAAGAGGTTTCCCCAAGAAGTGGATTGTATTCGTTGGTCGTTTATCATTTTTAATGTGTTAGATCATAACAATTAGGTAAGTACCAAGTTAAATATATGAATGTATATATTGAGCCTCTTATTGATGAGATACTAAATTTATAATTATTTACAAAATCTCTGGACCAATAGGGCAGAAGTAATTCCAATTCCATGGGATACTTACATGGACAATTCATGATTCCCCAGGGATAACACATTTTTGTGGTATGAAATGTAGTACTGCACTTTAATAGAATATAATTTTGTGAAAATATCACACATATTTTTTAAATAATTCCTTGGTATATAATTGATAGTGACATTAACCCATATGTTGTAGGTCTTCAAACAAAGGGTAAATTTGCATGTCCATTTTGTGTTCATAGGATGAAATCGCATTGTTCAAGAAGTTTAGGAAAGAAGGTTTTTGATTAGTATAGGTACTTCCTCCCTAAGAATCATAGGTATAGAACTACCGAAAACATATTTTCAATGGGAAAGAAGACAGTGGAATAAAACCACAAAGAATGACACCTAACCTATAGAAGTTAGACTATAATAGAAATTGTCAAGGTAATAAATTAATATATATATATATAACATATATAATGTTTTACAATTTTTATTTGTATTGAATTTGATTTATTGTATCTAGAAAATATTGTTGTATTTTCATCTATGTTTAATAAATGTGGTCAAGGCATTAATGGGCTTCCATGATGAATGAAAAGTTACCATATACAATTCAATAGGTTTCCCTACTATGAGCATCTACAAATAGGTCATTTGTTTGATACAATGGATATCGAGAAGAATGTAACATAAACTTTGTGGAAAATCTTAGATGGAAGGAGTGACAAATATAAACTTGTCGAAATTTGTAGTGACATTCCCAAAGCCAATCATGAAATGAAAAATTTGATTCATTCAAATACATATGGACATCTAGATTATAGTATCCCATCACTATTTATAGAGCATCAAAGAAATATTTTAAAAGGGGTCATTAGGAAAATTAAATTTTGCATAGGATTTTCTTCAAACATAAATAATATCTTAATAAAGAAAGGTAAAAATGGCGGGGTAAAATCTTGTGACTGGCATACCTTCGTTAATGTAATTATTTTGTTATATCTCTGTATTGGTATACATATTTTTGATATTTTTTTTCTTTATGCTTTTGTTGTAGTATTTTCTACCTCTAAATTTTATAATGATACATTTTTTTCTATAGTATGCTTTACCTATATCTCTTCCATGCATCTTTGACAACAACATAAAACAAGTCATACATGATCTTGTAAAATACATGAGGTAAGTAACAATTTCTATGAAAAATGTTAGTTGTAGAACTTGTTGACATGTGTTTTAATGGAAGTGTATATATATTTTTGTTGAAAACTATGATTTTATTGCATCATGTGTATGTGGTTGTCATCTAAAGAAGTCCATAAATATGATATTTGTAAACTATGGTACTGCTTGGTCTCTTTCTTTCCGTAGTGTGGTCCATTTGGTATACAAGTCGTCATAACTTCCGATAGGGTAGTATTGTTCCTTAATAGCATCCATGAAGGATTCCCAGGTGGTTGTGACTGTAAATAATGAGGGTTCCTTTGTTTTCTTTTTCTCACAGAAAGTTTCCCACCAATCTTTGATATGGGGAACGAATTTGAGGAGCGTAAAAGTAATATTTTCTCTATTCGAAAAGTTATGGACATAAAAATACCCTTCTAGTAGATTCAACCACTTGTCTACAACATCTACGTCTATATGACCTTCAAATATAGGAATATCGAAGTTTATTTGTACCTTGAAGTTGGAGGTGCCTCCGCTTGAGGATAATGTGTTGCCTATTGGTAGTCGCTGAAGGATTTGCATGAAACTATCCATCATCTCATTCCTCTATTGCATGAGGGATTCCTCGAGCAACATTTTGAAAGGATCTCTTGTCCTGTCATATTTTTTTTATCCTTCCATGAGAGGTCGCTTGGCCATGCTAGAGATTTTTTCCTCAAGAGAAGCAAGCTCGAGACCCAATTCTTTGTACTTGAACTCATTGGGGACATGAGTTAAGATGACAAGGAGAAGACTGCTCTAATATCACTGATACAGATTTTATGAGCATAATGAAATGAATACAGATTATTAAAATATGGTTCACACAGAATAACAAAGATACAATAAAATTGATTTTCTATTCAATAAGGAAATAAACTGAAGTTGTAAAATGTAGCAGAAAACAAGCTTGCTGGAATGGTGGCGACTTATCTCTGAGAAGAGATGTGACGACTGCACTCATTGGCAAGAAGATGATTACAATGAGGCTCTGAAGGAATGTTTACAATAAACAGGAATATAAAAAACCCTAGACATCCAAAACCTAACCCTACGAGATGAAGCGCCAAAAGTCATGTGGGTCTCATTTGGGTAAGTTAGTACATCAACTTCCCAGGGTCATAACTTTTTCATACGATCTCCGTTTGGAGAGAACGATAGCTCATTGGAAAGGTATATTCGAGGAGATTCATTTTGAGGGCCCAATCAAAGACTTTGGCCATCATTGAGAATATAAATCCCTAAAAACCTTCATTTAGGCTCTCAAAATGGCCCTGAAAGTTAAAAACTGCTAAAAATAGTAAATTACCAAAATTGTCAGAAAACTATTTTGAGCTAGTTGGAAAAGGTGGGTGGCCACCAATATCCACCTGGATCATAGGAAGGATAATTATTTTTGTATTTATAAAATAGAGGATTAAATTCAGGAACAATATATACATACTTATAAAACATTTTCGATTCAATCTTTAATCCTCAAATAAGACAACGATCTATACCTTATAATACAAGAAGAATAACTATTTCTCAACTGTAATGAATTCATTATTCATATTTTAATTATTTTCCATGAGTGATATCTGAATAATTCATTCGATCCAACCATCTAATCATTACATTAATTCAACAAATTGTTCATTATAATAACAAAAAAATTAAAAATATCGGAAACCAGATGAAAACTAAATTTTGAGGATGATCATAATCTGAATCTTTTTCACGTATTCCTTCATCTTCTTTTCCAATCCAAGGATTCACCGGTACCTCCCAGCCAATGCTAGGGGTACTCTTCTCCCCCCTTAGCCCCCTGAGCCGCAAAGGGGCCACACAGAAATACCCAGATCTCAATAGCACAAACTTACCCTCACAAGAAGAGGCTTCCACCTATTACACAATATTAACCCAACTCACACAAGTAAACTCAGTCAATAAAAATTTCACCAACATTTCATTCATCCAACAATAGGGTAATTTATCTCTTCCTCACAATTTCTTTTATAGGAAAAAATACCTTGACACATGTCATCTCATGCGCAATTAGTTAATTTTCAATAAATAAATTAAGTATTATTCAACCCTCTCCCCAAGTTGCACATGTTAAATCCCTTTTTATTTTATTTAATTTTAATCATTTTCCCTCACATCCACAATCAATTCCTATATTTCCTGCGAGTTGTCTCTTAGTTCCTGAACCCTTCTTTTATTGTGTCTACTAACTAAATTGTAGTTTAATTTTTATTAGGGCTCTTCTCTTAGTTATGATTTAGTGGTTTATTGACTTGGGATACTAACTCTTATGTTAGAAACCCATTATTTCATGAATTTTGTTGACTCTTATGTTAAAAACCCATGATTTAGATTTTTATTGACTCGCAATTTTGTTTATGTGGCGTTCCCTTCAAGATGCACTTCCGTGCTCCAAGGTGCCACTTGCCATTGACTAGTTTGGAAGTTTGTCAGACACTTGGAGTCAACACTCCCTGGTCGACCTTGTGTGAGACTAAGGGATTTTCTGAAGAATAAGGAATCTACCTTATTGTGTGCCCCTCATAAATCCTCATGAGTGATTGTCTCAATATTCCCTCTTGACATCGTGAACTTATAGAAACAAGGTAATTTTTAACCTTATTTCAGGTCATGGCGGGAGTGTTAGCAGGCTGTGATAGGGATGTTTCCATGCCTCTCCCTCATCTATCTGGTATCTGTGTATGACCCCTTTAATCCATATGTGAATTGGATTAGCAAGCATCAACATGCCCGCATCCATTGACAAAGATAATGTCAGTAATCCATATAAATGAAACCCATACTAAATCATCATAACTAATATATGCGTATAAATCAAGTACTTAAACCAAAATAAAATTCCACTCCTTGACTCGATCCGGAGTCCAAGGAAGTTTGTTGATGCCATCAACATCCTCAACATGTCATGTTTCCTTCACACTCAATAAATCTCATCATAATACATGTCAATTCTTTTCATCAATATAACTAACATATCAATATCAATACTCAATCATAACATAATCATGTAAACCAACTAATAATCATAAGGTACTAATGTTTAACCATATAAATTACATGCAAGTGTCCTCAAAAAATAAGTCAATGTATAAATATGATCGGTGGAACTGGATGTTACATAGAGGAGGAGCCCTAGGAATATATTTTACAAGAAGAGATAAAAAATATCAAACCATCATATTTTGATGAAGATCGTAGGAAGGGAGACTACGATGAATCTTGGTTTTTGGTAATGATGAAATATTTCCATTCGCTTGATTATAAATCAAATGTAGAAGCAAGAATTGAAACCTACCATGTTCAAGGAAACCATCTATGTGGTGGGATCAACTCAAGTATGTTAAACACATTCATGGGAAGAGGATTTCATGGAGGGAGTTCAAAAATTATTTTCATAAGAAAAAATTATCAAATCAAGATTACGATAAGAAGATACAATAGTTCTTTGAACTCAATCTTGGAAGCATGACAATGGACAAATATGAGAGAATATTCCTTGGATTGTTTAGGTATGTTGGCTTCATAAAGAGTGAGAAGGTAAAAATACAAATATTTATGAGTGGGATACCTTCTTTTTATAGTCATAAAATTCATTTTAATCATCCAAAGACTTTGGAAGAAGCCATAATAAAATTTGAGCATCTTTATGAAAAGAGAAAAGTAAGACCAACTTTTCAAAAGGCTTGGAATGATAATAAGAGAGGAAATATGGATCAAAGGAAGAAAGGATTCAACCCTCCTTTTGATAGAACTAAATCTCAATCATATCAACAATGGAAGCTAGCACAAGGTGAACAAAAAATCACCAATTAATTGGGGAAAATGACAAGATAGCAGCCCATAAATTGTTGGGGATGCGAAGAATACCACTTGTACAAAGATTGTCCTCACAAGCGAGATAGGGTGAGCGTTCGTCACAACATTTAGAATGTTGATACAATGGATGACATGGTAAGGAGCATGCCAAGGATTTATGAAACCTTGAACAATAGAAAATTAGACTACCAATCCCATATGATTGAGGTAGAGGTTAAGATTGATAATTATCCCATAACTATTTTGATTGATTCTGGAGCTAGTCATAGATATATAGATCCAAAAAAGGTTGGAAGATTTAAATTGAAAATATGTAAGAATGAAAAGTATTTCTTGGTTCAAATAGCCACTTGAACCAAGAGAAAAGTCAATGAACTTGTTAAGGATCTCCTAATAATCATGAATGGAGTTGGCACTAAGGGCGATTTGAATATCACACCACTAGGGTCATATGATTTCTTAATTGGTATGGATTGGTTTGACAAGCATCACACTATCATATATTAATAAAAAAAATATTTCATAGGGATTGATGTGGAAGGAAATTTAAGGACAATGCAAGACATTCCAAGACCTATATCCTCCAGAGATGTTTCAGCATTGTAGCTGAAAATAAGTTTTAGGAAAGGGTTCTAGATATATGCATCCCATAAGGAAGAACCAAAAAAGGATAAATATCAAAGTCTTGAAGAAAATCAGTTTTGATGGAATATTAAGACGTGTTTGGGGAATGACCAGGATTTCCACCAAAGAAATATATTGACTTCTCTATTGAATTAATTCCTAGAGATTCCCTAGTGTCCAAAAATTCCTACAAAATGTGCATACCAGAGATGAAAGAGTTATATAAGAAACTAGAAGATTTTTTGAAGAAGGGGTACATACACTCAAGTGTCTCACCTTGGGTTTCATCGATACTCTTTGTGAATAAAAAGGATGAAAATATAAGGTTTTGTATGGAATTCAGATAGATGAATAAGGTTATTGTAAATAAAAGGTAACCTTTGTCATGGATTGATGATATTTTTTATAAACTTAAAGTAGTGAAGAGTTTCTCCAATATTTACTTGAGATCAGGTTAACATCAAGTAAGAATCAGAGAAGAAGATATTATCTTGTAACAAAATTTAGGACAAGATATGGCCATTATGAATTTATGGTGGTGTCATTTGGTCTGACCAATGCATTGACTACTTTCATGTGTCTAGTGAATGGCTTGTTCAAAGATTACCTACAAACTTGGATAATATTATTATCTACTCCAACATAGATGAGGATCATGAGAAACATTTTAGGATTTAGGATGGTGCTATAGGTGTTGAGAGATAACCAATTGTATGCTAAGTTAAGAAAGTGCACTTTCTATCAAAGACAAATCCATTATTTCAACCACATCATCTCAGAGGAGGGAAGAGGAGTGGAAATTGAAAATATTGAAACCATAAAAATTTGGATAGCACCAAAAGATGTTTCAGAAGTGATATTTTTTATGGTATTACATGTATTCTATAGGATATTCATTTAATGTTTCTCTCACCTTGCACATTTTATAACTTGATCCAGATTATTTTTGGCATGAAATGAGAGCATAGATATAATAAAGAAATGTACAGAGATATCACAAATATCCAATAATATAATAGAAATGTATCAGACATGCAGCTATAAACATAAATATGCAATAATACACAATTTTTATTAATGAGCGAAAATCTACAAAGACTGTAAAAATACGGAGTGAAAGACTCGCTAGAATGGTGGAAGCTTATCTCTGAGAAGAGATGTGATGGCTACTCGCATTCACAAGAAGATGATTGTTAAAATGAGGCTCCAAAGGCCTTTCTAACAAAATTAAAATCTAAAACCAAAACCCTGGAAGGTGAAAATCCAAAAGGTTTGCGGGCCCCGATGGGGGTAGTTGATACGTTAGCTTCCTAGGGGCGTGACTTTTGCATACAATATCTGTTTGGGGTGCTTGATACACCATTGGAAAGGTCTAACTGGGAAGAACAATTTTTTACTTGCTCTGGTCAATGCCTTTAGCAGTCATTTGGGCCCCAAATCCCCAAAAAATGTCGTTCAGGGCCTCAAAACAGCCCTGAAAGTTTGGAACCCGAAAAACTACTGAAAAAGCTGCCA
Organism: Picea glauca; assembly: GCA_000966675.3. Classification (NCBI taxonomy): domain Eukaryota; kingdom Viridiplantae; phylum Streptophyta; class Pinopsida; order Pinales; family Pinaceae; genus Picea; species Picea glauca. Next base: position 258,443 of record JZKD02S1772299.1, read on the forward strand.
AGATGGAAAATTGTTTTTCGAGACCATGGAATAGGTGGGTGGACACTGATATCCACTTGGATCAATCCTCCCTCCTTAGGAAGAAATGTTCTCCATTGCGTTGAGTTCTCGGGGAAGAGAGGGAAGCGTTTGCTGAATCAGAATCTTAGTGAGCTGCTTGCCTTACTGGAGACATCACGCTGCTTGTTTTGTGGAAGGCTGTCACAAATATGTTGTTGGATGGGTTCAACTTGTTCAATTGGTCGAGCTACATGATATGTCTGTGTGCAGAAGGAATATTTGTGCTTTGTTGCAGTCTTGTCGACCCACTTCTGTTGGATAGAAGGTGTTTGTGGCAAGGTTGTAATGGTTGCAGTGTCCTTCTATTCACCTTTTGAACAGATTATGAAAAAGATAAATTTTTTAGTATGAGATACTACCTTGTGGAATTATTTAGGTGTGACAGTATTCGGAACTACCTCTAGTATTTTGTAGAAATGACCCCCAGAGTAACAATGACACTATGAGGTCAAGACTCATAAACAACATGATGCTTCCACATATATGGTTGGCCCAAGAGAACATCACAAACATCCAGTGGGACAACATCACACAGTACCTCATCCTTGAAGGGATGGATGTCGTATGACAATCGAAATTGTTGGCTGACACGAAGATCTCATCCCTAGCGAAGCCACCCTATGTTGTATGTTTTTGGGTGTGGTGCTATCAAAAATCCCAACTATTTGACAACCTCTGCTGAGATTAGTTAATTCTGGCTTTTGTTATCAACAATAAAATACAGTAGAGTCCCCTTCATTCGCATCTGTGAATGAAAAAGGATCTCCCCCTCTTTAGGATCTATTGGTTCTTTTGGTTGAATTGATGTGGTCACGACAATAGTAGTGGGGTCTACATCAATGATCTGTCTTTTACCTGTATTTTTATAATCAGATTCTGAATCAAGGTTCGGCTCCTTGTATTTGATCTCAGCCACCAATGACTATTTTGAGCGACATTCATCGGTGTTGTGCCAGGGAATTTTGTGGAAATCACATTATTTTATAGTGTCCTTCTTTGTCTTTCCGTGACCCTTCTCTTCCTATGGCTTAGATTGGTTTTCGGGAGGTTGTTCATTAGGGCCGTATTTATCATACTTTTTTCATTGCAGATTTACAGACCTGAAATCCCACGTGTTCTGGTGCTTAAATTTCTTCTAGATTTTAACAACATATCGATATGCAACATTGAGTGATGAGATATCCATAAAATCAATTTCAGTTTGGATGTATCTGTGTAGATTTCCGCAGTATTTCATAACCAAATGTCGCTCGGATTCTTTGATACCTAGCTTGGGGTGCAAGGTATGGAAGGTATTGGTGAACTTCAACACTTCTTGGCCCCTCTCTTGCTGCAGTGTGGTCCTTCTCATGTACTGGTCCTTTACCGCATCCACAAAAAATACCATGTGGGCTTAACCCCATATATTCTGGACTCCTCTGTGGAAATTTTCTCGCAGTAATTTTCCCACCAATGTTTGACATGGGGGAGAGAATTAAGGAGTGCGAAGGTGATCTTTTATCTGTCGAAAAAATTGTGAACATAGAAATAACCTTCTAACATATTTAACAATTTGTCTAGGGCATCTGCATCTATCTAACCTTCAAATATAGGAACATCAAAATTGACTTGTAACTCGAAAGGAGAGGTGCCTCTAAAGTGGTTGCTTGATCAAGATGTGGGAAAATTTCTCCATCATTTCGTCCCACTGTCGCATGAGAGATTGCTCAAGAAACAAATTGATAGAATCAACTGCTCTGTTGTTTTTATTTTCTTCCTTCATGGAGGTTTTCTTGGGTGTGTGAGAGAGATTTCTCTCAAGAGAGACAAGATCGATACCCGACTTTTTATACTCAGGCATCATCGAGGAAATGCACTGAAAAATGATCAAGAGAAGCTTGCTCTGATACCACCAATCTGGATTATTTTCGACACGAAATGAGAGCAAAGATATAATAAATAAATGTATAGAGATATTGCAGATATCCAATAATATAACATAAATGTATCATAGATGCAACCATAAACACAGAGATACAACAATACACAATTTTCTATTAATGAGTGAAAATGTACAAACACTGTAAAAATACAAAGTGAAAGACTCGCTAGAATGGTGGAAACTTATCTCTGAGAAGAGATGTGATGACTACTCGCATTAGATATAAGATGATTGTTACAATGAGGCTCCAAAGGCCTTTTTAACATAAGTAAAATCCAAAACCCTAACCCTGGATGATGAAAATCCAAAAGGTTTGCGGGCCCCGATGGGTGTAGTTGATACGTCAACTTCCTGCGGGTGTAAATTTTGCATACGATATTTGTTTGGGGCACTCAATACACCATTCGAAAGGTCTAACCGAGAAATTTTTTTTTTTACTGGACAAGGTCAATAATTTTTGTAGTCACGTAGGCCCCAAATCCCCAAAAAAAGTCGTTTAGGTCCTCAAAACGGCCCCAGAAGTTTGGAAACCGAAAAACTATCGAAAAACTGCCAAGATGGAAGTTTTTTTTTCGAGCCCATGGAATAGGTGGGTGGCCACTGATATGCACCTTAATCAGAACTTCACTACAAAATAAGGGAACAAAGTTTGAGTGGTCTGCCAAATGTGAAAAGAGTTTCCAACATTTGAAGTAATTGTTTACCAATGCACCTATTTTAAAGGTTGTAAATAAAAATGAGGACCGTTGTGTGCAAATATGCATGTAAGGAAGGGATTATTGGAGTCCTTATATGAAATGGGAATTCCATATTTTATGTGTGAAGGAAGCTTGAGGAGCATGAAAGAAGTTATGCTACTCGTGACTTAGAATTGACAACCATAGTTCATGCCTTAAAATGTGTAGGCATTATCTAATGGGTATGAAATTTGAGTTGAAGATAGATAATAGTGTTTTGAAACACTTTTTTTAGAAGCCAATATTGAATGTGAGATAAACTAGATGGCTAGAATTTCTCAGTGAATACAACTTTAAAATTAAGAACATCAAGGGAAAATAAAATAAAGTGGTTGATGCACTCATCGAGAGGGTGCATGAAGTGCATGATACAACCATCAGCATGTATTGTTAATATTTAAAAAGTATAATTTTAGAAGTTATAGCTACATATCATCATTATGAACAACTGACAGAAGGCCTACAATAGAAAAATACACCACTGAAGTTTAAGGACTATAGGTTGGAAGAGGATGGAATATTGTTGTTTAGGGACAAGGTTTATGTTCCTAATTCTACATGGTCAAGAAATTTGGTGCTCAAGGATATGTATAATGTACCATATGATGGACATCCAAGGTGATAGAAGATAATTGTAGCAGTCAGAAGCCAGTATTTATGGACTAGAATGAAGAAGGACGCCATTTATTGTATAGTTAGGTGCATGGAAAGCCAAAAGGTAAACATTGAATATAGCCATCCAACAATATTATTACATCCTTTTTCCATTCCTGAATAGAAATTAGAGGTAGTTAAAATATATATTATCACCAAGTTTCCAATAACTGCAAGGAAATATGACTCCATCATGGTAGTAGTGGACAATCTTACAAAGGATGCACATTTTATATCAGTGAAAAAAACTCACAATGCAACCAATATTATATAGATTTATATGAAGGAAATTTCTAGGCTACATGGTGTGCCTAAGTAAATAGTGTCAAATAGAGATCCAAAGTTCACTTCTAACTTTTGGAATGGATTGTTTAAGGGATTTGAGACTAATTTGAATTTCAATACAACATATCATCCAGATTTGGATGGGAAGACAGAGAGAGCTAACTGGATAATTGAAGATATGTTAAGAATGTATGTAATGGAAAAACATTCCAAGTGGGAAGAATATTGTCATATAGTTGAGTTTTCTTATAATAATGGGTATTAGACATCGTTGAAGATGATCCCATTTGAAACCTTATATGGTAGGAAATGAAACATGCCAGTAAGTTGGGACAACCCAACATACAAAGTAGTTATTGGGTTAGAATTGATAAGAGAAATGGAAGAGCATATGGTAAATATTGGGCATAATTTAAAAGTTTAATAGGAGAGAAAAATAAAATATGTAGATAAAAGCAAGACATATAGAGAATTAAAAGTGGGAAAGATTGTGTTTTAAAAGTAAAGGATGAGAGAATCTTGCTAATCTTGGTTAGTTTCCCAAAGTTGGCAGAAAGATACTTTGGTCCTTTTGAAGTTCTAGAAAAGATAGGCTCAGTTTCATACATGCTTTCATTTCCAACATCCATGATAATTCATAATGTTTTGCATGTCTCTTTATTGAAAAAATATGTTCTTGACCCTAACCACCTGATTGATTGGAAGGTCATCTAGGTGGAACACAAAGGGGACTTTCGAGTGGAACCAATGTACATCCTTGACTGGAAATTCAAAGTGCTCAAGAACAAAGCCATTGACTTGGTAAAGGTCCAGTGGACCTACTACAATCCTAAATATGCCATGTGGGAGAATGAGGAGACCATGCAGGAGAAATAACTACAAATGTTTTGCAAATTTTAAAGAAAAGTAAATGTACATTTGTATATCGGTGTGCAAGACTCGATTTTCCCAGCTAGAGTTATGGTGTAAAGAAGGCGGTAAACATTCTTGGGTTGTACAAGATGAAAGGAACAAGAGACTAATGGTTGGAATTATTGTAGGATTTGTGACCTTGTGAATGTACCAAGTATTATGATGTACAAAAAATTTATGTATATATATGCTGGTATGGTGTTGTACACTGAGGATGATGCAAATTTTAGGGGGAGGGGAATGCAAAATTCCCATTTTTAATCCTTGGTTTAGTGATGTATAATGTAAATGTTATGTATGGACATAGGACTGACTATGTAATATGTAAACATTGAATATCGAAATAATAAAATAAAATGTAAAATTGGTTGCAAGATGGACATGGACAAAGTAATAGGGGATAATTTTCCACAAGAGAGGGGAAGTATAAGAAGGAGGTCCAAGGGGGAATTATTCATGGATATTAATCCCAACCCACCTTCCTAAAATTAGTATTATGTATAAACCTTCTAATTTCCTTTTGAGTGTATCGAAGTCCAAATCATTAAACACATGTGAAATGATCAGTGTGCAAAGTCACATCCCATAGTCCTGAGAGAATTGAGGTTGAGTACAATAAACATTGGGGAATGTGAGAGTAAACATCCATGGGAAAAAGGTAAATTTGAATGGGTATGGTAGGTCGAAATTTTTACATGCAATTTTTGGCGCAACAAAGGAGGAGAGAGTGATGGATCTTGTAGGAACCCATAGTGGGAATGTGTGGCATATTATTAGAGCTATAAATTCATGAAGAAGCAAGTTATTATGCCTATAGAGTGAGATTTTTTGTAAGAGATTACCTTGGTAGAAATTGAGCTTGTTGTTGTGAGATTTTCCTATTGCAGCTGACATCCTTAGCGAATCCAACAAGAGATATTCCTAAAAAACCTATGCCAGAGCCATGTAGGGAAGTGGGAAGGATCGAGGGACTATGTGTATTGAAGGGGGATCCCATTCCTTGGGTTGTTTAGGTTGAGGGGAAGATAGTTGGAGGATTGGGATAGTTGTAGAAAAAATTAGCTTGTGGTGGGATTATATTGGGTTGTGAGTGAACGTTAGAGACACCCTTTTCTTGTGGATTCATAACCCCAAATTAGGGGTGACTTGCTACTAATATTTTGAGTAGCAAGGCTATGGTTGGGTGGAACGTCCATCCTGTAGAGTTGGTTGAACATTTTTTGATAAAATATAAGTGTTTTTATCTATGTTTTTCTGTTCTTATTTATGAGATTTAATTGTTGTTCATATATTCTATTCTTGGGTGAATTATATGCTTCTATGTATGCGTTTATTTGGTTTCATTCGTAATGTTGCTAGATGCATGTTAAATTATCCATGAATTGAATTTAATTGTGGGATTTAGTTGTTGTGTGCTTACACTAAGTTTGAGAAATTATAAGATGGTGTATGTATGTTTAATAGAATGAACGTGTTCTATTAAATAATTATGTTAGATGCATATGCAATTTTAGAATTCATGCATTTGATTTAATTGGTATCAAAAAAAAAAAAAAATTGTTGAGGTTAGTAGTGGAGACACTACAAATCATTGATTTAAGGAACATAGTAAAATTTACATGCACACACAAATGAAGTATTAGTACCTTTAAGGAAAGATTTTTTTCGATTTGCCTATCTAATTATTCCAACCACTTAGTTGGTGAGTTTAAGGATTTAACCCAAGCTTCCATCCCCATTTTCCCCCTTAACATCCCTACAAGGGCATGTTCAAGTGTTGTGCTTGAATTTTTGTTTCAACCATCAACGTTCAAGGAATATGAGCTCTTACTGAATCAAAATTTGTTTTAGATCATACTTTAGGACCAGAAGGTGTTTTTATCCAAGACCATATTTGCAAGTAAGATAATATTCCATAGGGGTGATTATTAAGGCTTCCTCCAGTAGGATCATGTACTTACAAGTAGAACCTTTCCTTATACCTATACACAAAGCCATATATAGCATACTTATTTATAAATTAGATTATTTTCTTTATAAATATAATTAGATTTATATAAAAGAAATTCTTAATCAGGAAAATAAAATCATATTTTTATATTGTTTTGGATATATTTTAAGAAAACATGGAAAAATAGTAAATGGGACATATTCCTTTCCATATTTTTGGAAGATGTTTCCAAATTAAAATCGAGATATTAAATAATTGAAGGAGTTGAACATATTCAACAACAACTTGGTATGATCTCCATGGCTGTATCTCCATTATTGATAACTATATCAACATGATTTCTTACTTTACATTCAAATATAATTAGCAGTGCAAAATGCTATATTCATAACGTACTTCGTCCAGTTTTTTATTGTCATAGATATTCTATCAAATATTCATCTCCTTCCACACTAATCACTAGAGTTAGCAGAAGAAACAACAATGCAAACAACATGAGGGGAGAAAACTCATTTAGGGTTATAGATGAACCTATGATTAAAATTGGAACATCCATTGATGCCACACTAATCTCACCTACAATGTTTCATTTTTTAATACAAACAATTAATGATATTACCACCATTCTAAATTTTTCTTACACTAAATTATTGTCCATTATTAAAAAAAATTGTAATTTTACCAGTAATGTATACCATAGAAGCCATTTAATTTATAGCTAGGGTGGGGAGATTTTTGTTTGTGTCATTTTCTTTGAAATTTTTATCTATGTGCATAATGGATTAGATTTTGATCTAGTTTTGATCTCTATGTTGTGCTAGTACTGACACAATTTCATTTTAACTCTTGATTTATCATGATATGATAGATACCAAACACTTGTTATACAAATCAAGTATAGTAAATGATCAAATACCTCTTAAATGCAAATCATTTAGACAATGTGAAAAATTGAGTAAGGGTTTAAACCTCCAATACAAAAAATTAAGTATAAGTTCAAACTTCGAACCCCTAGAAAAGGGTTTTCACCTTTGAGGGATTTAATTATATTTATTTTGGACACATATGATATTAAGATGAATTTTGGAACTTTGAAAATAAATTATGGATTTTATGATATTACGATGGATTTTGGACCTTTGAAAATACATTAGAACCAGGTGTGGACATTATGAATTTGTAGTGGTGTCATTTGGACAGACCAATGCACTAGTTGTCTTTATGTGATTATTGAAAGATGTATTTAGAAATTATTCGGATAAGTTTGTCATTGTGTTCCTCAATGCCATGTGCTTATCTATTCTAAATTAGAAGAATAGGAATACCAGTTGGGGTTGGTAATGAAAGTACTAAGGGAGCATCAATTGTATGCCAAGCTAAGAAAGTGTTTTTTTACAGAGAATAGATCCATTATTTGGGGCACATTATTTCAAAAGAAGGTATTACAGTAGATCAAGGGAATATTGAATCCATGTGAGGGTGGCCAACACCAATGAATGTTTCATAAATTAGATCTTTCATGGGATTAGTCGTATACTACAAGAGGTTTATAGAAGGATTCTCTAAAATCGTTCATCCCATCAGTTATTTACAAAAGGAGGGAATTAAATTTGAGTGGACAACAAAGTGTGAAGAAAATTTTAATTTTCTAAAATAATTACTTATTAGTGCACCTATTTTGAAGATTGATGACTCGAATGAGAATTTTGTGGTATGTACAAATGCATTCAAAGAATGACTTGATGGAGTCCTCACTCAAAATGGGCATGCCATTAGTTATGGGTCCTACAAGCATCAAATCATTGCAAGAACACTTTAGTATATCATACAACCAACCAACCATGGCTACTTACCTTCAATAATTCATTTTCCTTTCCCATGCAAACATGAGAATGAGCAAGAAGAGTGAATCAGAGAGGAATGAATCCAAAAACAATTTGAGCAAGTATGAATGACCAACCCCCAAGGCAATCAAAAACATGGGTTAAATATAAAAGGCATAGCATGGCCTTCTCCCAAGAATCTCACGTAACCCCCTCCTTTCTCTAACATTCCATTACAAATATAAAGGCTTATCCCCTCAACTTCCCCACAGTCTCTCCTGGAATCATATCACTCTATAACTCTAGTCATTTTCAATCTCGCAACCAATGATGCATTTTATTATTAACAATTATCGAAATATTGCATTTCTTATGCACTCCGACCCCTTTTAATTGTTCAGGCACTTTGGCCTTTCATCAAATAAAAAAAATACATTATTAAAGTGGGAATTCAAAACTGGGGTATTGCATATCATGATTTGATAGAGACAAAATCCTTGTCATACAAATCAAGTATAGACAATGATCAAATCCCTCTTAGATGCAAATCATTTTGACAATGCAAAACATTGAGAAAAAGTTTAAACCTCGAATACAAAAAATTAAGTATAAGCTCAAACTTCAAACGCCTCGAAAAGGGTTTTTACCTTTTAGGGATTTGATTATATTAATTCTTGAGACATATGGGATTAAGATGAATTTTGAACCCTTAGAATATTTTCTCCTATTTTTTAATCTTAGTAAACATTAAGAATAAACAAATGTTACAATCTACATATTGAATTGAAAATGCACATTTTAAACAAATTTATGTTAGACTTATACATATTCATATTAAATTGTGTGAGGTTCAAAGCCTTCATGTTTATTTTGTTTTTTTTAAATACATTAAAATCATCAAAAAAAAAATCTCACTAAAAACATAATGAAAAGTATAAGTATAAACATCAACATCAACATCATCACCACCACCACTATCATCACCATCACATCACAAAGCAATATAAACATAAATATAAAAATAAGAATTGCAATTAAACATAAAAATAAAAATAAAAGTTACAGTTGAGTAGCCACAAGTCAATGCTAACTCACTATTCACATAAGTCACATCATTTAATACAATGCTTTAGCTAACCTTATTCAAAGGCAATCCACTCAATTTACTCAACAAATATAAGATGATCTCTTGATAAAAACTCATAATGTAAAGTACTCAAACAACAACTCATTACTCAACAAATATAAGATGATCTCTTGATAAAAACTCATAATGTAAAGTACTCAAACAACAACTCATAATGTGAAGCACTATAGAAAATGACAAACAAAAACATAGATCTTCAATCCCATCCCAAAAAACCCCACTTTGAACTATAAAATAAAAAAAAAAAAACCCACTTTGAGATGCCCATTGTTGTAATGGGTAATCATATTGTGTAACCAGTCAAACAAAATGATGAAATACATATTATAAATATATATATATGCTGTGACATAAATTACATTTACAATGGATATATTTTTATTTATTTATATATATAATATATTTTTTTCTCAATTTTTTCTTATTAAATATTTAATTTATATAATTTTATAAGTATATAAATACAAATTAATTTTATAAGTATATAAATACAATCTAAAAGTTCTTCTTTTCTATTTTTTTTTATCAAATATTTAAATTTATATAATAATTTTATAAATACATACATATATAAAATAATAAATATAAACAACAAATATATTATATAAATTTAAAATAAATTCATTTGTAAATATTAAAACGTTTCTACATATATATATCTTACAATATCAGTTATTAAGATTGTATAATTAAAATAATCAAAATGTAACAAAGATTTTGGGTTGAATTTATTTATGTTTTGAAAAATGTAATTTAAATAATGAAAAAGTGTAATTTCATTAATATTTATATAGTCAATAATTATAGTTTAAAGATTCTATCTTTTTGGCTCTTCTGAAACAACAAATTGTCAGATTCCAAAAAAAACAAAACTTAAAACAATTAGATAATATTATAATAATTACCTAAAAAATCAAAATATTAAATATATTTAAAAAAACAAATCCACTATATTCCTTTTTTATCTTTTTCTAGATTTCCAAACTCAAATCAAAATAATAGATTACTTTCTTTGTCTTTTTGTTAGACTTCCAAATTCAAATGAAAATAGTAAATAATCGAAAGAACCAATTAACATATTCAACAACAGCCAAGTATGAATTCAATGGTTGCATTCCATTAATCACAGCTATATCGACCGGATTTATTTCAACCTCACATTCAAATACAATCAGCACTGCAAAATGCTATATTCATAACCCACTTGAGCAAGTTATATACCGTAGTAGATATTCTATCAAAAACCCATTTCCTTCCACGCTGAGGACTAGAGTTGCCAGAACAAATAGAGCTTCAAACAGCGCTAAGGGAGAAAAATTCATCTAAGCTGCAGACGAACTGTGATTAAATCTGGGACTCATATATCYTAACATATACAAAATTATGAGTCCCAGTTTTAGTCACAGATTCGTCTACGGCCTTAGATAAGCGGCGCTATTTCTTTTGCTAACTCTAACATATACAACATTATGAGTCCCAGTTTTAATCACAGGTTCGTCTACCGTCTTAAATCAGTGGCGCTATTTCTTCTGCTAATTCTAGTGGTCAGCTTGGAAGAAGATGGATATTTTGATAGAATATCTATGACGATAGAGAATTTGATGAAGTGGGTTATGAATATGGGGTAGGGTATGTATACCTTCGTAGATTTTATCTGTCGAATCGCTGAACAGAGGGGGGTCCCTTGTCCCACAGACAAGAAGTCTCATACATCAATTTGATATGCTAGCTTAGCCGTGACCTTAAAAATAGATTATTTTTATTATTATATCAATTTTCAATGCTAATTGTATTTGAATATGAGATAGAAACCCTGTTGATATAGTTATTACTATTAAAAATGCAAGTACTGAACTATTTTTGGCTCCATTGTTGAATATGTTTGGCTCTTTTGATTATTTTCATTTGAATTTGGAATTCCAGCAAAACGATTCACGTGTCACTTGGGTTGTCATTTCATTTTGTTAATGCAACAGTTGCTCCTACCACCCTTCTAAATTTTTCTTGTACAGTTTAAGTTGGTAAAGCAGAGTGCTTTACAGCTCAGGTGGGGAAGCCTTTTGTGTCTATCATAAAAAAAAATGAAAGCTTTATTTATTTTTGTCAGTAAGAAACTACTTTCAGTTGACATTTTGATCTAGAGATATGAGATTGTCATGAAGAATGAATCTGCCTGGATTTTTATAGTCTGATTAGGTTTTTTTCTTTAATTGTTTTGGTTCTAATTTTTCTGTGCTATTTTAGTATTAGTTTAAATTCATCAATCTGCCTGAATTTTTATAATCTGATTAGGTTTTTTTCTTCAATGGTTTTAATTCTGATCTTTCTGTGCTTTGTCAGGATTAGTTTAAATTTCTGTGGAGAGAGATCTAATTCTTTCTAAACATTTTTGAACTTGATGGAAAAATTGTCTTTTGAAGAGATATAATCATCTCCCTTTGATAGAGATGAATTCCAGTTCTGATAGAGATGAATTTCAGTTCTGATAGTTAATCGTTGACATTGCTGACAAAATTATGTTCTTATGCATATTCAAGAGCAATGCAAGCTTCAACCCTCTATATTTATTCTTTCCTTTTAAATGAAAATCTTCATATCTGAGATGTTCATATCTGAGATGTTTATACTGGATAATCAGAATCGGTCACTTGGGCTATCATGTGCATAATCGCCGGTGCCTGTATTTCAAAAGCTTTGAAAATCTTGCTCAACCAGAGATGCCCGTATTTGGCACTTGCTATAAGGGCAGATCCAGGGCCGACCTGCGTTTACATGGGTTTTTACTTTATGACCATGTCAGAGACATCCAATGACCTAGTTGACCAAAAAATGTGGGTTGTATATATAAACAGCATGAATGAAATTTTGTCACTGTTGTGGGAGGTTCGCAAAACCATTTTACATAAACCGCTTTGGGTTTTTCAATAATTTTTTTACACATGTCAAGTGTTTCATTGCTAACTCATTACATGTCTTTTAACCTTGAATGTGATTTTTTGTATTGGGAGGTAATCGAATAGGTATATTTTTCCACATAAATATTTTTTTATATAAAAATTTATGATTCACATTCGTCAAGAAATGATCCATAACAACATATAAACTTCAATATGCCATGTTTCTTATGTCAATGAATAGTCACAAATAAATAGTAACTTCTAATAACAACATATAAACTTTAATATGCCATGTTTCTTATGTCAATGAATAGTCACAAATAAATAGTAACTTCTAATAACATAATGCTTGATTAACCTTATTTTAATATTAAATTTATTTTTTTAAATAACTTCTATATGACTATCAAATATTTCCCTCTACCATGATTCATCTTTTCACAATACATGATTCATCAAAGTGCTCAGTGGAATTAAATCAATGAGGGTTAAAACCTCACTATGATCACCCTTGAGTAAGGATTAAAACCCAAATCTATATATATATATATATATATATATATATATATCATGATCATGA
>JZKD02S1772299.1:281922-292083 GCA_000966675.3 Picea glauca
CAAAGTCTTGAAGAAAATCAGTTTTGATGGAATATTAAGATGTGTTTGGGGAATGACTAGGATTTCCACCAAAGAAACATATTGACTTCTCTATTGAATTAATTCCTAGAGATTCCCTATTGTCCAAAAATTCCTACAAAACGTACAGATCAGAGATGAAAGAGTTGTATAAGAAACTAGAAGAATTTTTTAAGAAGGGGTACATACACTCAAGTGTCTCACCTTGGGTTTCATCAATACTTTTTGTGAATAAAAAGGATGGAAATATAAGGTTTTGTATGGAATTAAAATAGATGAATAAGGTTATTGTAAAGAAAAGGTAACCTCTATCATGGATTGATGATATTTTTGATAAACTAAAAGTAGTGAAGAGTTTTTCCAATATTGACTTGAGATCAGGTTATCATCAAGTAAGAATCAAAGAATAAGACATTAGCTTGAAACAAAATTTAGGACAAGATATGGCCATTATGAATTTATGGTGGTGTCATTTGGTCTGACCAATGCATTGACTACTTTCATGTGTCTAGTGAATGGCTTCTTCAAAGATTACCTAGAAAATTTTGCATTGTCTTCTTGGATAATATTCTTATCTACTCCAACATAGAGGAGGCGCATGAGAAACATTTGAGGATGGTGCTATAGGTGTTGATATATAACCAATTGTATGCTAAGTTAAGAAAGTGCACTTTCTATCAAAGACAAATCCATTATTTCAACCACATCGTCTCAGAGGAGGGCAGAGGAGTGAACCCTGAGAATATTGAAACCATAAAAAGTTGTATAGTTCCAAAAGATGTTTCAGAAGTGATATTTGTTATGGTATTACATGTATAATATAGGATATTCATTGAATGTTTCTCTAGCCTTGCACATTTTATAACTTGATCCAGATTATTTTTGGCATGAAATGAGAGCATACATATAATAAAGAAATGTATAGAGATATCAAAAATATCCAATAATATAACAGAAATGTATCAGACATGCAACCATAAACATAAAGATACAATAATACACAATTTTCTATTAATGAGCGAAAATGTACAAAGACTGTAAAAATACAGAGTGAAAGACTCGCTAGAATGGTGGAAGCTTATCTTTGAGAAGAGATGTGACGGCTACTCGTATTCACAAGAAGATGATTGTTAAAATGAGGCTCCAAAGGCCTTTTTAACATAAGTAAAATCTAAAACCCTAACCCTGGAAGATGGAAATCCAAAATGTTTGTGGGCCCTAATGGGTGTAGTTGATACATCAACTTCTCGGGGCGTGAATTTTGCATACGATCTTTGTTTGGGGTGTTTGATACACCATTGGAAAGGCCTAATCGGGAAGAAAGATTTTTTACTAGCCCTGGTCAATGCCTCTAGTAGTCACTTGGGCCCCAAATCCCCAAAAAATGTCGTTTAGGACCTCAAAATGGCCCCAAAAGTTTGGAACCCGAAAAACTGTTGAAAAACTGCCAAGATGGAAAACTATTTTTTGAGCCCATGGAATAGGTGGGTGGACACCGATATCCACTTGGATCGATTCTCCCTCTTCAGGAAGTAATTGTCTCCATTGCGTTGATTTCTCGAGGAAGAGAGGGAAGCATTTGTTGAATATGAATCTTGGTGAGTTGCTTGCCTTGCTGGAGACATCGCACTGCTTGTTTTGTGGAAGGCTGTCACAAATTTGTTGTTGGAGGGGTTGAATTTTTTCAATTGGTCAAGCTACATGATATGTCTGGGTGTAGAAGGAATATTTGTGCTTTGTTGCAGTCTTGTCGACCCACTTCTGTTGGATAGAAGGTGCTTGTGGCAAGGCTATAATGGTTGTAGTGTCCTTATGTTCACCTTTTGAATAGATTATGGAAAAGATGAATTTTTTAGTTTGAGATACTACCTTGCAGAATTGTTTTGCTGTGATAGTAGTTGGAACTACCTCTAGTATTCTGTAGAAATGACCCCCCAGAGTAACAATGAAACTATGAGGTCGAAACTCATAAACAACATGGTGCTTCCACATATATGGTTGGCCCAAGAGAACATCACAAACATCCAGTGGGGCAACATCACACAATACCTCATCCTTGAAGAGATGGATTTCGTATGACAATCGACAATGTTGGCTGACACAAAGCTCTCATCCCTAGCAAAGCCACCTGATGTTGTATTTTTTTGGGTGTGGTGTTGTTGAAAATCCAAACTGTTTGACAAACTTTGTTGAGATTACGTTCTTTTGGCTTCTGTTATCAACAAGAAAATGTTGTAGGGTCCCCTTCACCCACATCCTTGAATGAAAAAGGTTCTCCCGCTCTTTAGGATCTATTGGTTCTTTTGGTTGAATTGATGTGGTCGTGACAATAGTAGTGGGGTCTACGTCAATGATCTGTCTTTTACCAGTATTTTCATAATCAGATTTTGAATAAAGGTTCATCTCCTTGTATTTGATATCGACCACTAATGGCTATTTTGAGCGACATTCATCGGTGTTGTGCCAGGGGATTTTGTGGAAATCCCATTATTTTATGGTGTCCTTCTTCATCTTTCTGTGACCTTTCTTTTCTTATGGCTTAGAATAGTTTTCAGGAGGTTGTTCATTAGGGTCGTATTTATCATACTTTTTTCATTGTGGATTTACAGACCTGAAATCCCGCATGTTCTGGTGCTTAAATTTCTTCTCGATTTTAACAACATATCGATACGAAACACTGAGTGATGAGATATCCATAAAATCATTTTCAGTTTGGATGTATCTATGTAGATTTCCATGGTATTTCATAACCAAATGTCGCTCGGATTCTTTGATACCCATCTTGGGGCGCAAGGTATGGAAGGTATTGGTGAACTCCGACATTGCTTGGTCCCTCTCTTGTCACACTGTGGTCCTTCTCATGTACTGGTCCTTTACCGCATCCACAAAAAAATCCCATGTGGGCTTGGCCCCATATATTCTCGACTCCTCTGTGGAACTTTGCTCACAGTAAGTTTCCCACCAATGTTTTACATGGGGGAGAGCATTAAGGAGTGCGAAGGTGATCTTTTCTCTATCAAAAAAATTGTGAACATAGAAATAACCTTCTAACATATTTAACAATTTGTCTAGGGCATCCGCATCTATCTGACCTTCAAATATAGGAACATAAAAATTTACTTGTAACTTGAAAGGAGAGGTGCCTCCAAAGTGGTTTCTTGATGAATATGCACTTACTGATATCGGAAGGCGTTGAAGGATGTGGGAAAAATTCTTCATCATTTCATCCCTCTGTCGCATGAGAGCTTGCTCAAGAAACAAATTGATAGAATCGTTTGCTCTGTCGTTTTTATTTTCTTCCTTCATGGAGGGTTTCTTGGGTGTGCGAGAGATATTCCCCTCAAGAGAGACAAGCTCAAGACCCAACTTGTTATACTCAAACATTGTCAGGGAAATGCACTAAAATGATCAAGAGAAGCTTGCTCTGATACCACCAATCTGGATTATTTTCGGCACGAAATGAGAGCGGAGATATAATAAATAAATGTATAGATATATTGCAGAAATCCAATAATATGACAGAAATGTATCAGAGATGCAACCATAAACACAGAGATACAACAACACACAATTTTCTATTAATGAGCGAAAATGTACAAACATTGTAAAAATACAAAGTGAAAGACTTGCCAGAATGGAGGAAACTTATCTCTGAGAAGAGATGTGATGGCTAGTCGCATTCACTAGAAGATGATTGTTACAATGAGGCTCCAAAGGAATTTTAAACATAAGTAAAATCCAAAACCATAACCCCGGAAGATGAAAATCCAAAAGGTTTGCGGGCCCCGATGGGGGTAGTTGATACGTCAACTTCCTAAGGGCATAAATTGTGCATACGATCTTCGTTTAGGGCGCTTGATACACTGTTGGAAAGGTCTAACCAAGAAGAAAATTTTTTTACTGGCCAAGGTCAATGATTTTTGTGGTCACCTAGGCCCCAAATCCCCAAAAAACGTCGTTTAGGTCCTCAAAACAGCCCCAGAAGTTTGGAACCCTAAAAACTGTCAAAAAATTGCCAATATGGAAAAATGCTTTTCGAGCCCATGGAATAGGTTGGTGGCCACCGATATGCACCTCGATCAGGACTTCAATATAAAATAAGGGAACAAAGTTTGAGTGGTCTTCCAAATGTCAAAAGCGTTTCCAACATTTGAAGTAATTGTTTACCAGTGCACCTATTTTAAAGGTTGTAAATAAAAATGAGGACCGTTGTGTGCAAATATGCATGTAAGGAAGGGCTTATTGGAGTCCTTATATGAAATGAGAATTCCATATTTTATGAGTGAAGGAAGCTTGAGGAGCGTGAAAGAAGTTATGCTACTCGTGACTTAGAATTGACAACCATAGTTCATGCCTTAAAATGTGCAGGCACTATCTAATGGGTATGAAATTTGAGTTGAAGATAGATAATAGTGTTTTGAAACACTTTTTTTAGAAGCCAATGTTGAATGTCGGATAATATATATGGCTAGAATTTCTCAGTGAATACAACTTTAAAATTAAGAACATCAAGGGAAAATAAAATAAAGTGGTTGATGCACTCATCGAGAGGGTGCATGAAGCGCATGATACAACCATCAACACGTATTGTTAATATTTAAAAAGTATAATTTTAGAAGTTATAGCTACATATAATCATTATGAACAAGTGACAGAAGGCATACAATAGAAAAATATACCACTGAAGTTTAAGAACTACAGGTTGGAAGAGGATGGAATATTATTGTTTAGGGACAAGGTTTATGTTCCTAATTCTCCATGGTCGAGAAATTTGGTGTTCAAGGATATGTATAATGTACCATATGATGGACATCCAAGGTGATAGAAGATAATTGTAGGAGTAAGAAGCCAGTATTTATGGACTAGAATGAAGAAGGACACCATTTATTGTATAGTTAAGTGCATGGAATGCCAAAAGGTAAACATTGAATATACCCATCCAACAATATTATTACATCCTTTTCCCATTCCTGAATAGAAATTGGAGGCAGTTAAAATATATTTTATCATCAAGTTTCCAAGAACTGCAAGGAAACATGATTCCATCATGGTAGTGGTGGACAATCTTACAAAGAATGGACATTTTATATCAGTGAAAAAAACTCACAATGCAATCAATATTATAGAGATTTGTATGAAGGAAATTTTTAGGCTACATGGTGTGCCTAAGTAAATAGTGTCAGATAGAGATCCAAAGTTCACTTCTAACTTTTGGAATGGATTTTTTAAGGGATTTGAGACTAATTTGAATTTTAATACAACATATCATCCAGATTCGGATGGGAAGACAGAGAGAGCTAAATGGATAATTGAAGATATGTTAAGAATGTATGTAATGGAAAAACATTCCAAGTGGGAAGAATATTGTCATATAGTTGAGTTTTCTTATAATAATGGGTATTAGACATCGTTGAAGATGATCCCATTTGAAGCCTTATATGGTAGGAAATGAAACATGCCAGTAAGTTGGGACAACCCAACATACAAAGTAGTTATTGGGTTAGAATTGATAAGGGAAATGGAAGAGAATATGGTAAATATTGGGCATAATTTAAAAGTTTCATAGGATAGAAAAAAACAATATGTAGACAAAAGCAAGACATATAGAGAATTAAAAGTGGGAAAGCTTGTGTTTTAAAAGTTAAGGATGAGAGAATCTTTCTAATCTTGGGTAGTTTCCCAAAGTTGGTAGAAAGATACTATGGGCCTTTTGAAGTTCTAGAGAAGATAGGCTCAGTTGCATACATGCTTTCATTTCCAGCATCCATAATAATTCATAATATTTTGCATGTCTCTTTATTGAAGAAATATGTTCTTGACCCTAACCATTTGATTGATTGGAAGGTCATCTAGGTGGAACACAAAGGGGACTTTCGAGTGGAACCAATGTGCATCCTTGACTAGAAATTCAAAGTGCTCAAGAACAAAGCCATTGACTTGGTAAAGGTCTAGTGGACCTACTACAATCCTAAATATTCCACATGGGAGAATGAGGAGACCATGCGGGAGAAGTAACTACAAATGTTTTGAAAATTTTAAAGAAAATTAAATGTACATTTGTATATTAGTGTGAAAGACTCCATTTTCGCAACTAGAGTTATGGTGTAAAGAAGGCGGTAAACATCCTTGGGTTGTACAAGCTGCAAGGAATGAGAGACTAATGGTTGGAATTATTGTAGGATTTGTGACCTTGTGAATGTACCAAGTATTATGATGTACAAAAAATCTATGTATATATATGTTGGTATGGTGTTGTGCCCCAAGGATGATGGAAATTTTATGGGGAGGGGAATGTAAAATTTCCATTTTTAATCCTTGGTTTAGTGATTTATAATGTAAATGTTATGTATGGACATAGGCCTGACTATGTAATATGTAAACATTGTATATAGAAATAATAAAATAAAATGTAACATTGGTTGCAAGATGGACATGGACAAAGTAATGGGGAATAATTTTCTACAAGAGAGGGAAATTATAAGAAGGAGGTCCAAGGGGGAATTATTCATGGATATTAATCCCAACCCACCTTCCTAAAATTATTATTATGTATAAACCTTCTAATTTCCTTTTGAGTGTATTGAAGCCTGAATCATTAAACACATGTGAGATGATCAGTGTGCAAAGTCACATCCCATAGTCCCGAGAGAATTGAGGTTGAGTACAATAAACATTGGGGAATGTGAGAGTAAACATGCACGGGAAAAAGGTAAATTTGAATGCGTATGGTAGGTCAAAGTTTTTACATGCAATTTTTGGAGAAACAAAGTAGGAGAGAGTGATGGATCTTGTAGGAACCGATAGTGGGAATGTGTGGCATATTATTAGAGCTATAAATTCATGAAGAAGGAAGTTGTTATGCCTATAGAGTGAGAATTTGTGTAAGAGATTACCTTGGTAGAAAGTGAGGTTGTTGATGTGAGATTTTCCTATTGCAGTTGACATCATTAGCGCCTCCAACAAGAGATATTCCTAGAAAACCTATGCTAGAGCCATGGAGGGAAGTGGGAAGGCCCGAGGGACTATGCGTATTGAAGGGGGATCCCATTCCTTGGGTTGTTTAGGTTGAGGGGAAGATAGTTGGAGGATTGGGATAGTTGTAGAAAAAATTAGCTTGTCGTGGGATTATATTGGGTTGTGACTGAACATTAGAGACACCCTTTTCTTGTGGATTCATAACCCCAAATCAGGGGTGACTTGCTACTGATATTTTGAGTAGCAAGGCTATGGTTGGGTGGAATGTCCATCCTGTAGAGTTGGTTAAACATTTTTGGACAAAATATAAGTGTTTTTATCTATGTTTTTTTGTTCTTATTTATGAGATTTAATTGTTGTTCATAGATTATATTATTGGGTGAATTATATGCTTATATGTATGTGTTTATTTGGTTTCATTCATAATGTTGTTAGATGCATGTTAAATCCTCCATGCATTGAATTTAATTGTGGGATTTAGTTGTTGTGTGCTTACACTAAGTTTGAGAAATTATAAGATGGTGTATGTAACAAATTTTTTATTGTCCTAGATATTCTATCAAATATCTATCTCCTTCCACACTAATGACTAGAGTTAGTAGAAGAAACAACAATGAAAACAACATGAGGGGAGAAAACTCATTTAGGGTTATAGATGAACCTATGATTAAAATTGGATCATCCATTGATGCCACATTAATCTCACCTACAATGTTTCATTTTTTAATACAAACAATTAATGATATTACCACCATTCTTAATTTTTCTTACACTAAATTATTGTCCATTCTTAAAAAAATTGCAATTTTACCAGTAATGTATACCATAGAAGCCATTTAATTTATAGCTAGGGTGGGGATATTTTTGTTTGTGTCATTTTCTTTGAAAATTTTATCTATGTGCATACTGGATTAGATTTTGATTTAGTTTTGATCTCTATGTTGTGCTAGTACCGACACAAATTCATTTTAATTCTTGATTTATCATGATATGATAGAGACCAAACACTTGTTATACAAATCAAGTATAGTCAATGATCAAATACCTCTTAAACGCAAATCATTTAGACAATGCGAAAAATTGAGTAAGGGTTTAAACCTCCAATACAAAAAATTAAGTATAAGTTCAAACTTTGAACCCCTAGAAAAGGGTTTTCACCTTTGAAGGATTTAATTATATTGATTCTTGACACATATGATATTAAGATGAATTTTGGAAATTTGGAAATAAATTCTGGATTTTATGATATTAAGATGGATTTTGGACCTTTGAAAATACATTAGAACCAAATATGGACATTATGAATTTGTAGTGGTGCCATTTGGACAGACCAATGCACTAGTTGTCTTTATGTGCTTAATGAAAGATGTATTTAGAAATTATTTCGATAAGTTTGTCATTGTGTTCCTCGATGACATGTGCTTATCTATTCTAAATTATAATAACACGAATATCAGTTGGGGTTGGTAATGCAAGTACTAAGGGAGCATCAATTGTATGCCAAGCTAAGAAAGTGTTATTTTTACAAAGAATAGATCCATTATTTGGGGCACATTATTTCAAAAGAAGGTATAACAGTAGATCTAGGGAATATTGAATCCATGACAGGGTGGCCAACACCAATGAATGTTTCATAAATTAGATCTTTCATGGGATTAGTCAGATACTACAAGAGGTTTATAGAAGGATTCTCTAAAATATTTCATCCCGTCAGTTATTTACAAAATGAGGGAATTAAATTTGAGTGGACAACAAAGTGTGAAGAAAATTTTAATTTTCTAAAATAATTACTTATTAGTGCACCTATTTTGAAGATTGATGACAGAAATGAGAGTTTTGTGGTATGTACAAATGCATTCAAAGAATGACATGGTAGAGTCCTCACTCAAAATAGGCATGTCATTAGTTATGGGTCCTACATGCATAAAATCATTGCAAGAATACTTTAGTTTATCATACAACCAAACAACCATGGCTACTTACCTTCAATAATTCATTTTCCTTTCCCATGCAAACACGAGAATGAGCAAGAAGAGTGAATAAGAGAGGAATGAATCCAAAAACAATTTGAGCAAGTATGAATGAACAACCCCCAAGGGAATCAAAAACATTGGTTAAATATAAAAGGCATAGCATGGCCTTCTCCCAAGAATCTCACGTAACCCCCTCCTTTCTCTAACATTCCAAAGGTGGTTAATTAAAGATAATTACAAGTATAAAGGCTTATCCCCTCAACTTCCCCAAGGTCTCTCATGGAATCATATCACTCTATAACTCTAGTCATTTTCAATCTCGCAACCAATGATGCATTTTATTATTAACAATTATCGAAATATTGCATTTATTATGCACTCCGACCCCTTTTAATTGTTCACGCACTTTGGCCTTTCATCAAATAAAAAAGATACATTATTAAAGTGGGAATTCAAAACCGGGGTATTGCATATCATGATTTGATAGAGACCAAATCCTTGTCATACAAATCAAGTATAGACAATGATCAAATCCCTCTTAGATGCAAATCATTTTGACAATGCAAAAAAATGAGAAAAAGTTTAAACCTCGAATACAAAAAATTAAGTATAAGCTCAAACTTCAAACCCCTAGAAAGGGGTTTTCACCTTTTAGGGATTTGATTATATTGATTCTTGAGACATATGAGATTACGATGAATTTTGAACCCTTAGAATATTTTCTCCTATTTTTTAATCTTAGTAAACATTAAGAATAAGCAAAGGTTACAATCTACATATTGAGTTGAAAATGCACATTTTAAACAAATTTATGTTAAGACTTATACATATTGATATTAAATTGTGTGAGGTTCAAAGCCTTCATGTTTATTTTGTTTTTTTTAAATACATTAAAATCATAAAAAAAAAATGTCACTAAAAACATAATGAGAAGTATAAGTATAAACATCAACATCACCACCACCACCACCATCACCATCACCATCACAAAGCAATATAAACATAAATATAAAAATAAAAATTACAAGTGAGTAATCACAAGTCAATAATAACTCACTATTCACATAAGTCACATCATCTAATAGAATATTTTAACTAACCTTATTCAAAGGCAATCCACTCAATTTACTCAACAAACATAAGATGATCTCATGATAAAAACTCATAATGTAAAGCACTCAAACAAAAACCCATA
>JZKD02S1772299.1:301929-313480 GCA_000966675.3 Picea glauca
TTTATTTCTTTAGATTTAGGACCTTTTTTAGGGTCGGCGTGGGACTTAGAGGAGACAACATGTGATGATCATCACATTTCATCTGTAGTGCAACAAGTGTTGATCTATGTAACCTGCTATATTCGATGATTTACGAAGAGATAATCGATGGGTGAGTTGTATCTTCATTGAATGAGCTTAAGAATTCATATCATCCTAGTTCATACTGGGTTCTAGAAGATCTAGAATCTTTCCCAAGTCTCTTCCATGGATCTATATAAGGAAGGAAATTCTTGAGCAAGAGGGGAAAGAATCATTTGAAGATTTATGGTGTCTAATTGTAGAGGTGCTTTTACTATTTGGAATAGGCAGCATCAGATTTCCTGGTTTTGTCAAGATGTTGAGGAGAAGCAAGGAGAAAGGAGCCAAGGACAATGTATCAATATCTAAGGTATGAGTTTGATGTAATTTATTCATATTAATCAATAGATTCCCATGAACATTTTTGTATTTCTTTTACAAATGTTTTGATTTGGTTTATTTCATTATAGATCATATTAGATCCATGTTAGATCTAGGATTATAACAATAAGTAGAGAGGTAGAAACACATTGTTTGTCTTTTATGTGTAGGAAGCAGATTGTGAATATTGGGGCTAGAACTTCATATCTGCATAAGCCAGGATGTACGAAGGACAACATACAGTTAAAGGCATGTTATATCCACCCCTCCTTAGGTTATTTGTGAATCTATTTGCTTGAGTCTAGGAAACCCAAAGAAGTCTAGCCCCAATATCTTTCTAGGATCAATAGGTAGGTCCTAGGGATATCTACTTACCATAATAGTGAGATTTCTCCAATAATAGGACTAGCGACTCCATTGAGGAAGGATCTTTTGGCTCTTCTCTTTTTTAAATTTTCTTTCCAAAACACCCTTTGTTTTCTATTCTTGATTTGATTTATGTCGTCTTTGTTCTCTGTCAGAGTATAGATCTAATAAATTTGAGATAGATCTGACAGATATGGATCATATCTACCTTTTTAAAAAATAATTTTTTCTAGATTCATCGTAGGTTGCAATATAAGGGATACGTGATGATCATCACTAGTTGTAACTCATGTGTCACATGACGATCCCTAGAAATTGGGGAAAGAAACATGTTTACATAATTCTCCTATCATGTCTAGTTAGTCTGGGTCCAGAGGTCTCTGTTGATCTGTTTTTCAAAGATCTTGTCTCTATATGAGTTTTGTTGTAACATAATTTACCTTCATTTGTTGTTTGGAGTGTGATTTTGTGGTTTCTCTTCGATTGCTTGGTTAATTTTGTTTGTTATCTAGTAATCCTATGAATTTGGGTAGTGAACCCAATATATCTAAACAAATCTAGTATTATCTGATGTGATTTATTTTGGATTGTCCTTTTGTGATTATGATCCATTGCTATATCTATCCTTTAAGGTGAGATTTTGGTGATATCTTTGTAGTGACATTGGATTGGGTTTTTAGCGTCACTACCAATTTCCTACAACCCTTTACTTGTTGATTTGTTGGTTTTCCATTTTCATTTTTGTTTTCTTGCATAAATCAAGAATTGTTTTGCATTACATTTGGAAAAGTTACAAGAAGAAGAAGAAATTGCATGCTTGTGATATTTTGAAGCATTAGAACCAGAGTTTCCATTGCTAAATTGTGTGGCTTGAGTTCTTAGAATAATTTTGGATCTGAATTGTTCGTATGGTTGCTTGATGTGTGAGGTTACATTTTCAAATTTACAAAGGAAAATGTGTATCTTCCCTCTATTAGCTAGAATTCATTGAATTGAGTGAATTGTGTTGACATCTTTGCATTACTGGGTTGGGTAAAGAGTAAGACACCATTAAGGTTTCATTCATCTCCCGTTGACGTAATTAACAACCATAAAAAGAAATTTTGTAATAAAAAATCAATTAGACATTTTTTCGTTTTTAGTGAACCAACATTAGATAGGCTTAGGGCCTTGGAATAAGATTCGAGAGTAAACTCTCCAAGGTGATGAAAAAGAAACTTAGAAGTCATTAGAAAGTGATAAATTCATTCTTGCAACCAGTATATCAGGAGCCTCCTCTAACACAGTAGTTAAAAATGAGGTCTCATCAGGGAAAGTAGGAAGATTACCCTTCTCTACATGTTTTGGTCTTTGCGATATCGCTTCGATTATTATGTGATGTAACACCTTCAGAACTTTGGGATTAGATACCCTTCCCTTACATGCGGTCAAACCTATTACTATTCACCTGGTCTTTGATTGTAAGTTGGTATACTTAGTGACCTTTCCTATGTAGACAATGGAGGTGACTGCAGGTGGGACATTCCTGTATTACCTAGGGTAGACATTTGTTCACTATCTCAATTCCCTTGGAGGATTCCCTCATTAATAAAGGGTGATTGCACCAATTAGGTTTGTTTCACATAGATCATCAGAATTTCTCCTCATACCTTCTCTAACCAATATTTTGGGGACTTCATCTACCTCAGAGGGTTGGTTTTCAAAAGGCTCCTTGAGCCATTGGTTTCCTTATTGTTATCCTAGATTTTATAGGGTTGTGCACTTTGATTCTAATTCTAGATCAGCCTTAGGTTGAATTATGTTTGATTTACACATATTGTTTTCACCCTGGTAGAATTATCATGTCAGTCTCGTTGATTGCGAGGACTAGAACCAATCACAGAGGTACAACTACATCTCAAGTGGTGCAAAGTAGGTGACAAATAATTTGAAGGGTATTAACTTTGGTTTGAGGAGAGTGGTTTGGTTGAAGTGGAAGTGGTCAATGAAGTTCCTCTACCAAAATTTAACCCTCCTTTAACTAATCCTAAAACACCTCTACCTACCCAAGTAGGGGATATTTTTAGTGAGATGTTTTATTTGTTCAGTAATCCTTACACCATGTTAGGACAAAGTTTCTCATCCAGTGTAGCTAGTCCATCCATCCCATCCTTAAGTGGTATTGGATGAATCCTAGTGATGTCCACATTACCTTCTCTTACCACCATTGGACCTACATTGTCCATGCCTTTTTTTACAGGTCCCTCGATCTGGGGGACCTTAATTTTGTCTTCATTTCCATCTGTTAGTATACCCTCCATTTCTATGCCCATCCCTTCCATCCCAATGCCCATGTTTGAATAATTTTTCAAGGGGGGGAGAGCCTTGGTTTCAGCAAGGGAGGTGGAACTGATTCTCCCTCCACCATTCCTATGAGCAACTCGGTATCATCAAGTGTAGGTGTATCTTTTGGGTGGAATGTTTCTAGTGATTTTGGGATTGTCTCTAGTCAAGTTGGGGGTAGTAGTATGTTAGGAAATTTTAAATTCCCATGGGTTGGAATCCCTTTTTATGGGGGCACACCCCTATGGGTAAATTTTCAAATTGGGGAATCCTTCCCTTTATCAATACCTCAGGTTCCGCGAGATTTTTCCCAGGGCCTAATTTTGGGAACATTTTCCTGGAGGGTCTACATCTATCCCTAGGGGGAATCCCCTTGGGGAATGTCTAGTCTAGGGATAATTCATTGTTACAAATTATTTTGGTCACCCCAATGATCAACTGACGACATGTGCATAACTCACTTCCATGTTCCCTGAAAACACTAAAAGATATTTTCTCCATGAGAAAAGTGGTTTAAATTTTCTTCCTTAAAAACTATGAAAAGGGAGATCGTTGCACCCTTCTCTATACTTGGGGTGTGGCGATGCTTGATCATTGCATGATGCACCAATGCTAGATTGCATCATCATCACAGGCTTCTTGTTCATAGGGTGCGATGATGCTTAAACAAGGGAAAAGTCAAAATTCATGAATGTTCTAGAAGATGAGGTGGCCTCCAATCGGTTTGGATATTAATCGCTTCTCTGATTTAGTGGGATCATCCTAATCTCCTCATCTATCCCTATTTCACCCTATATAAAGAGGGATCTCTTATGGAAAAGGCTAAATTTTGCAAAGGCTTGCATATGCATGAAGAGTTCTTCTATAGATTATACTTGAGATAGATTTAATTTAGCTCTCTAAGTCAGATGGTGGATCTTCTTCATCAAAGGAATTCTAGCAAAGGTGTGTGTGTTGGAGAGAAGAGCCATTGAAAGGGAGCTTGCAACATCAAGCCATGGGTTGTATTATCCACTTTCCATTTTAATATAATGCAACAATACATTTCTTCCCTATAAAGGTGTCTTGACTTTTATTGTATAACTCCTTGATCTTATACATAGAATTCATTGGAATATATATATGTGTGTGTGTGTGTGTGTGTTCTCTCTCTTTGTTGGTTTATTATTTTTAAACAGATTCACCATCCCACAAATACAAAGATGGAGAGACAAGGATGACACTGGTGAGGATCAAGTGTCACTTAAAAGGTATGTCACTTGTCCCTCTCTAAACTAGTTTATGTGAAAATGAAGTCTAAGGTGAAGTTTGTATTATGTATTGTTTTGTTATATCTTCCTATGGAAGTTAGGGAGATTATTTTGTGTCCACAGTTACCGATTTTTCTGATAACAAAATTTGGCGACCATACTAGGGATACAACCTCTTTTGTTTTTGTGCTTCTTATTTTCTTTTAGCCTGCCTTCTTTTGATCAATTTCATTCTCTAAGTATGTTGGTGATGCATTTTGAATACTTGGCCCTGAAGGTTCATTGAAAATTTTTGTCATTTTTCAAAATTTTCTTTATATTCAAAGATTGTCGCATTGTCTCCTATTTCCAACATTCGATGATTATTTATCATCACACTCTTATTATGTATAACGTGGCAACGATGTCGCACTATGCCTTGCTGAAAACCTACGACGATCCTACATCATTGCACTATACCTTTCTGTAGCTTGCGACGATTCCTGTAGTAATTGTTGGAGTGACAATCGATTTTCTTTTCTTTGCCCAGATTTGTCTTCATTTCCTGGGATGAAATTTTATCTTTGGTGAATGATTGGTTTCCATCTTTTAAGCCTAGATTTGATCGATTTTCAAGGATTGGGAGTCTTCTTCATAAGGTTTGTAAATTTCATCTTTTACTTCTTATCGCAAGGGTATAATCTCAAGTCTTTGTTCCTGGGTGCTTGTTTGATAAGTAGTTCTTGATTTCTTTTGATTTTTGGATTGATTTTAATTTTTGGATTGCTGTCGATTAAGAAACAATTTTTGTTTGCATTCGACAAAAGGTTTTCTTATCTTTTAATTTTTTTCTTGCATTGTGAGTTTGATTTGGGAAATAATGTTGAGAGTGCATTAGTCTTCTTAGAACATTCTTTTTTTTTGGATTATGTCTCTATTCTGATTTGAAAAGGAAAGGACTGAAGTTTATTATTTTTTTTAGTAGTCTTTGTAAGAAACTTTTTGCATTCAAATATTTGTTGAAAAGATAAAATTGGAAGATTTAGTACACTTTGATTGTTTGGAATCAATATCATTCAAAGATTGAGAAATTGTGCTTTGTAGCTTTTGTATTCTGGAAAGAGAAACCTTATCCTTATTGTAATTAGAGTTCATCTAATGAAACAATTGTATTTCATATCTTCTTGCATCTTATTGGTTCAAGGTCAAATACATCATCAGTTTCACTTCCATTTCCCTTTTGAGTAAACAACAACCTTTAAAATATAGCGTAATTTTAAAATATATTAGCAACTTTTATACACCAACATTAGCTAGGATATCTCTTTGGAATAGGTTGTAAGGCACACTCTCTGAAGCATAAAAACACACAATAGAATCTTGTGATAGGGAGAGTACAAATCCACTTGCTACATTTTTCCCTGGGAAGCCCTTCTAACACAAGGGTCAATCACGAGGTCGCATTAGGGATGGAAAAGCTACTCACCCTAGTTTGTTGGTCTTAGTGTAGATATTACACGTATTATTGGGGGTCACTTGAGAAGAAAATCATGTGGGGACCTTCTCAAGTTGATTTCAGGCTTAGATACCCGTCCCTTACGCATGGATCAGACTGTCGACCGCTTCCCCAGACATGATTTATGTAATTGGTAACCTTAGTGGTCCATCTCTTTAGACTCTTTACACAAGGTGAATGTGGAGGGGAAATTATTCATGGTACCTGGAATCAATGTTGGCCAGACTCACTCGGGCTCCTTGGAGGGTATACCCATGATTATGTGTGGGACCTTGCACAAGGGTGTAAGTCTGTTAAGTAGGTCCTCAATGTAACTTTTCCACCCGATTTATCCCAGGCCCTTCTTGTATTGATTTCGTGACGTTGGATTTTATCACCAACTAGTGACTTCGAAATAAGAAGTTTTGTTTGCGTGTTTGATATCTAGATTTTATTAGTGAATTTTTTTTGTTTCTCTAGTTGGCCATAGATTATTTCATTGTTTATTTTGTGCAGCCAACATCGGCCCTCATTGTTCACATATGATGAAAGGGTTACATCTGGAAGATCTAGAAGAATATACTCCTTTGCTTCCTAACTCACCAGAGGGTTCTCTTGAAGGAGCAATCAATAACGACGTAGCCTCTAAGATTGGAAGTTCTACTCCATTGGAGGAATCCATACTTCCTGTAAATCCATTATTGAGTGTTGTACAAGATCCACTTTTTCTCTAGATAAATTCATTAGGAGAGGTTGTTGTTGAATATTATACTAAAATACCTACTCGACCTCACACAGAGTCTGGTGTAGACGATCCACCCTTTCAGAGTGAATTGTTTAGAACTCTAGTTCATACTGCTGGAACTTGTAATCCTAGCTCTTTTGGCCCTGTCCGTTATCTTTGTAGGACCTCTTCGGGACACGATATTTTTGAAAAACTAGGAATGAGTCCCCTATGCCAGAGGAGCTCTAATAAACCTATGGCATCACATATGCCTATGAATTCCACTTCTTATACAATACACTTGGATCATTTTACTGAAATGATCAGTAATGTTGTCACGGTCTTAGACCAATTGTTGGTTGGTTCACATACAATTCTTCCTCTCCAGCTTGTTATCTCTACCATGGTCCCATAAGTTATGCTTGTTTTTTCTAGAAGTGTGGTAATCACTCAAGCTCCTATTGGAACACCACTTCCGCTTAGATCAAATCCCTCACTTCCACCTAGGTATCATGCTTTGAATAATTCTATTGGTAATCTTGCCTAGTATCCATTTGGAGGGCCTAATCTTTTTGTTCCTCCTCGGTATAATGTTGCTAGTAGTTTTTCTCCTACACCTACCCAGGTTTTCTCCACAGGGCCTAGTATTCCTCCTCCACCTTCACCTAAAGGATCTAATCGTCCTGGCCCCAGTAGCTCCAATCAAGTTGGAGGCACATGTCATTATGTTACTTCTAGTTTTTGAATTCTTGTTGGAGGTCAATCTCAAGTTGGGGTTCATAATCCAGTGTATGGGAAATATACCCATGGATTACAGTCTCGACATTGGAATTCTCCTTTCCAAGGAAAACAACAACCGCCAAGGGGGAAACCTCCTCAATTTAATTCTTTTGTACCCCCTAATTCTGGGAAACCATATCCAGGTTCTATGAATCCTACTTGGGTTCAATTTTTTCAGTCTAATGCTCCTTCCCAAGGAATCTTACCCAATCAACAAACCCAAGTTGGATATTTGACTCAAAACCCTCCACCACTGAATTTTACAGGACCCTCTAACTATCTAGAGACTGCTTATGGTCCTACTGGTATACCTACGTGACTACCTCCTCAAAATTACCAGTATCCTCAAGTGAACAAGAAGTTGTCATTTCTTGCTACTTTGGATTTACCAGATTTATCTAGGATTTTGAATGATCCTATCTTGCATTCTCCTTATTGGCCAATCATGCCTTCCAATTTACCATCATACATTTCTAAGTTTGAAGGCCTATTAGGGGAAGACCCAAATAATCACATCATGACTTTCCATCTTTTGTGTTCATCCAACTCCTTAATGGATGAGTCCATTAGATTACGTATTTTCCGAGAAAATCTGAAGGGTTCAGAAACCAAATGGTATATTGAATTTACGTGAGGATTATTCAATGACTTCAACACCCTAGCTATGTATTTTTTAATGTTTTACCAGTTACCTATCCAATATGAGACAGGAACTGAAATTTTTAGCTTATTTAAACAATCCTCATCTACTCACATTTTCGATCATATTCATGAGTGGAGGAGGAGAAGACGCTTAATCAAAATTCCCCTTCCTGATCAACTATTGGTCGAGTGGTTTACCAAGTCACTCATTGGTCCTATATCCCATGATGTTTCCATGGGTTGTGTCATCATTGAAGAGAAGGCGATTATTCGTTCTCAATACTTGGATCTCGTTTATTCACAAACAAGCACACTATATGACTTGATCCCTGATGCTCCTCGCTCGTCTACAAATCCAATCCCAACACCTTCAGTAGCTTCTCATGTTGTTTATGGAGTGATTGACACTTTTCATGCTGGGACTCAATATAAACAAGCAATTCATTCCAATCCCAAGTCTATTATTTCTAATGTACAAAATATGCCTCCTCTGACTCCTTCTCCTAGTAAAACTTATGAAGTTAATTCGGTTCAATCTACACCTACCAGTAAAAATAAAGATAAAAATAAAGGGAAGGGTAAGAATAAAGAGGACAAAAATAATAATCATCAATCTAATAAACCCAGGACTCAGCCTGTTGATGAAAAAGAAAAGCACAAACCTCGTTATCCCTGTCTTATCTGTGGTGAGTATCATTATACAAAATATTGTCCATGACGTACTAAGGTTACTAAGTTCCTGCAAGCAACCGGGACACCTCCTACACCCATTGTTTTGTCACAACCTTTTACTTCTCATCAATAGGTCCAATTGGTCATTCATTGCCAACCTTCTGTCTCTACCACATCTTATGTACTTATGTTTACTAGTGACTCCAAGAAGAATGATGTTCCAGTCGTTACTCAAGCCAAATATTATTCTCCTTCGAAAGGGAAATTTGATGATTTACCACCTCCATTGGTTCAACCTCCTCCATCGAATTCACCTCCCAATGGTCCTCTTCATCTCAAATGACTAAGTCTAGATATAATTCTTCGTCGTCCTCCTAAGGGAGTTGTTCATAAGTCATTGTTTAATCCTCACGCACATGTTTCTCAAAACTACAGTATTGTAGAAGATCTTGCGCGTTCACCTTCTGCGATGTCGGCTCTCGAAGTCCTTCAAAGTTGTCCTACGCAATGTAAGGAACTATTAAAGGATATTGGTGGAATTGATCCTACCAATACGAACTTGATAATATTTTACTTGGAAGATTATATTCCAAGGCTTCCTCCTCAATTAGTGTTTCAAATACAAGTTATTGTTGAAAATAAGAATATTTTTTGAATCGTTATTGATGAAGGAGCCTCGACTTGCATCATGTTCATCACTTGTTGGAAATCCACTAGCTATCCTTCCCTTACCGAGTCACACAATAGTCTAAAATCATTTAATGGTACAGGATTTAAACCTTATGGTGTTCTTCCTTTGTTGTCTATTACGTTAGAAGGAAAAGTGGTTATTGTAGAGTTTGAGTTATTTGATGCACCTCTCGATTACAACCTTCTCCTTGGTCGTAGTTGGATTGATTCCATACATCCAGTTGTTTCTACTCTTTTCCATGTGATACACTTCCCTCACCAAGGAAAATTTGTTACTGTCGATCAACTTGCCATATTTAATTCAAATTCGCGTACTATTAACATACCTTTCATTGCGAAAACACCTCCTGGTTATGAGAATGTCAGTATGGGTCTTCTAAATGATTCATCGTTAATGGGGACATTCTCGATTCCACCACCTGATGTTCCTACTCCTTTTTTCACTTCAATTAACATGATATCAACCAATGTTGGTGAAATCCCTGAGTTTTATGACCCTTGGATAGTACCTAGCTCTGAAGATTGTCTTCATTACAGCGATAGAATGCCTTTAAGTCTGGTGGAATTACATTATCAAGATATTCAATTGAAAACTCCTTCTACTCATTCTCTCTTAGACACGTCTCTGGATCTGTTTCACGTAGTTTTTCACATCGATGAGATGATCATGAAAATCATGTCTATGGAATATACCCCATGGTACAATGGGCATCATCATTCTATTCTCTTCCTGGAACCCGAGACCATAGAGAGTTACCAACGTATTTTGAATCTGTCTACTGTTGTTACTATTTCCCCTGTTCCTGAACCAATACATGATTTTTTGTATAAAGGGAACTTGGGTAACATTTCACCCACCATCACTCTAGATATTTTGATTAAACCCAGATTCGTGGAAAATTTTCACATCGGTGCCTCATGTTCTGTTGATGAGATATGAATTTACAAACCTATTTTCCAATAATTTTGTGACATTTTTTCCTGGAGTTATGAAGAAATGCCTGGAATTGATCCAGATATTGTAGTACATGAGATTAAGACTTACCAGGACACTAAATCCATTCGACAGAGACTTTTCCCAGTACATCCACGTAAATCTACTGATATTAAATTTGAAGTTGAAAAACTTCTTAAAGTCAGTTTTGTCTATCATATGGCTTTGACTGATTGGGTGTCTAATCTTGTTTTGGTTACGAAGAAACAAGGCACAATCTATGTTTATGTAGATTATATGGATATCAACAAGGATTTTCCCAAAGATAATTATCCAACCCCTTTCGTTGACCAAATTGTTGATGACTGCGCTGGGAGTGAAATCTTCTCTTTGATGGATGGTTTCTTTAGCTATGGTCAAATCAATATTTTACATGCGGATCAACATAAGACTGCTTTTATTTTCCCTTGGGGAACCTTTGCATACCAGAAACTACCTTTTGGTCTCAAGAATGTTGGTGCGAATTTTCAATGTGATCTGTCTTATTCTTTTCATGATATTAAGCACATTGTCCAACCTTACCTAAATGATTTATCGACGCATTTTGTGCGTCGTCAAGATCACTCGACACATTTACATGCCATTTTCCTACGTTGCCACTATTATCGCATATGATTGAATCCAAATAAATGTGTTTTTTGTGTGGATTCCGGACGACTTCTTGGTTTTATCGTTTCTACACATGGGATTAGGGTGGACCCTCTAAAGGTTAAATCTATTCTCAATCTACCTCATCCTTCTACATTATGCAAACCCCAAAGTTTTCAAGGGAAGGATAATTTTTTACATCGATTGATCTCCAATTATGTTGAATTAACGAAGGGTTTTACTCGACTTCTTAAAAGGGTCACAATTTTGTATGTGACGACACTACCAACAAAGCCTTTGAAGCTTTGAAACTTTCCTTAACCCGTACACCACTCTTATTTCCACCTGATTATAGTCGAGATTATTTATTATACTTAACTTATTCAGACTCTACCATCGATATGGTTCTAATCCAAGAGGATGATTCACATGATGAACATGTTATCTACTATTTGAGTCAGAGTCTCACAATCACCGAAACCAAATATTTTCATGTGGAGAAAATGGCTTTGGCAGTTGTTCAAGTTGTTCAATGCTTTCGTCATTATATCTTATTGTGCAGAACCATAGTCATTTCCAATTGCAACCCTATGCATCACATCCTTACT
>JZKD02S1772299.1:313513-352069 GCA_000966675.3 Picea glauca
TAAGAATAAGAAAATGTTACAATCTACATATTGAATTGAAAATGCACATTTTAAACAAATTTATGTTAGACTTATACATATTCATATTAAATTGTGTGAGGTTTAAAGCCTTCATGTTTATTTTTCTTTTTTAAAATACATTAAAATCATCAAAAAAAAAAAAAAAATATGTCACTAAAAACATAATGAAAAGTATAAGTATAAACATCAACATCAAGATCACCACCACCATCACCATCACATCACAAAGTAATATAAACATAAATATAAAAATAAGAGTTACAATTGAGTAGCCACAAGTCAATGATAACTCATAATTCACATCATCTAATACAATGTTTTAGCTAACATCATCTAATACAATGATTTAACTAATCTTATTTAAAAGCAATCCACTCAATTTATTCAACAAACATAAAATGATATCATGATAAAAACTCATAATGTAAGGCACTCAAACAAAAACTCATAATGTGAAGCACTATAGAAGATGACAAACAAAAACATAGATCTTCAATCCCATCCCAAAAAAACCCACTTTGAATAATAATAATAAAAAAACCACTTTGAGATGCCCATTGTTGTAATGGGTAATCATATTGTGTAACCAATCAAACAAAATGACGAAATATCTATTTTTGATACTTATAAATATATATATTATGTGACATAAATTACATTTACAATGAATATATTTTTATTTATTTATATATATAATATATATTTTTTTATCAAACATTTAAATTTATATAATAATTTTATATTTTTATAATTGTATAAATACATGAAATTCATACATATATAGAATAATAAATATAAACAACAAATATATTATATAAATTTAAAATAAATTCATTTGTAAATATTAAAACATTTCTATATATATTACAATATCACTTATTAAGATTGTATAATTAAAATAATCAAAATGTAACAAAGATTTTGGGTTGAATATATTTATGTTTTGAAAAATGTAATTTAAATAATGAAAAAATGTAATTTCATTAATAATTATATAGGTAATGATTGTAGTAGTCTAAAGATTCTATTTTTTTGGCTTTTCTGAAACAACAAATTGTCAATTCTAAAAACAAATGGTCAAAAAAAACAAAACTTAAAACAGTTAAATAATATTATAATAATTAAAAATATATATATTAAATATATTTAAAAAAACAAATCCACTATATTCCTTTCTTTGTCTTTTTCTAGATTTCCAAACTCAAATCAAAATAGTAGATTACTTTCTTTGTCTTTTTGTTGGACTTCCAAATCCAAATTCAAATAAAAATAGTAAATAATCGAAAGAACCAATTAACATATTCAACAACAGCCCAATATGAATTCAATGGTTGCATTCCATTAATCACAACTATATCGACCGGATTTATTTCATCCTCACATTCAAATACAATTAACACTGCAAAATGCTAAATTCATAACCCACTTGAGCAAGTTATATACCGTAGTAGATATTCTATCAAAAACCCATTTCCTTCCACGCTGAGGACTAGAGTTGCCAGAACAAATAGAGCTTCAAACAGCGCTAAGGGAGAAAAATTCATCTAAGCTGCAGACGAACTGTGATTAAATCTGGGACTCATATATCTTAACATATACAAAATTATGAGTCCCAGTTTTAGTCACAGATTCGTCTACGGCCTTAGATAAGCGGCGCTATTTCTTTTGCTAACTCTAACATATACAACATTATGAGTCCCAGTTTTAATCACAGGTTCGTCTACCGTCTTAAATCAGTGGCGCTATTTTTTTGTGCTAACTCTAGTGGTCACCTTGGAAGAAGATGGATATTTTGATAGAATATCTATGATGATAGAGAACTTATGAAGTGGATTATGAATATGGGGTAGGGTATGTATACTTTTGTAGATTTTACTTGTCAAATCGCTGGATTGAGGGGGTCCCTTGTCCCACAGACAAGGGGTCTCATACATCAATTTAATATGCTGGCTTAACCGTGACCTTAAAAATAGATTAGTAATATTATTATTATTATTATTATATTAATTTTCAATGCTAATTGTATTTGAATATGAAATAAAAACCCTGTTGATATAGTTATTACGTTATTACTATTGGGAGATGCAAGTACTAAACTATTTTTGGCTCCATTGTTAATATGTTTGGCTCTTTTGATTATTTTCATTTGAATTTGGAATTCCAGCAAAAAGATTCCATGTGTCACTTGGGTTGTCATTTCATTTTGTTAATGCAACAGTTGCTCCTACCACCCTTCTAAATTTTTCTTGTACAGCTTAAGTTGGTAAAACAGAGTGCTTTACAGCTCAGGTGGGGAAGCCTTTTGTGTCTATCATAAAAAATGAAATCTTTATTTATTTTTTCAGTAAGAAACTGCTTTCAGTTGACATTTTGATCTAGAGATATGAGATTGTCATGAAGAATGAATCTCCCTGGATTTTTATATTCTGATTAGGTTTTTTTCTTTAATTGTTTTGGTTCTAATCTTTCTGTGCTATGTTAGTATTAGTTTAAATTCATCAATCTGCCTGAATTTTTATAATCTGATTAGGTTTTTTTCTTCAATGGTTTTGGTTCTGATCTTTCTGTGCTTTGTCAGTATTAGTTTAAATTTCTGTGGAGAGAGATCGAATTCTTTCTAAACATTTTTGAACTTGATGGAAAAATTGTCTTTTGAAGAGATATAATCATCTCCCTTTGATAGAGATGAATTCCAGTTCTGATAGAGATGAATTTCAGTTCTGATAGTTAATCGTAGACATTGCTGACAAAATTATGTTCTTGTGCATATTCATGAGCAATGCAAGCTTCAACCCTCTATATTTATTCTTTCCTTTTAAATGATAATATTCATATCTGAGATGTTTATATCTGATTGCAGCTGAGGTGGGTCTACTGGATAATCAGAATCGGTCACTTGGGCTATCATTTGCATAATCGCCGGTGCCTGTATTTCAAAAGCTTTGAAAATCTTGCTCAACCAGAGATGCCTGTCTTTGTCACTTGCTATAAGGGCAGATCCAGGGCCGACATGCTTTTACATGGGTTTTTACTTTATGAGCATGTCAGAGACATCCAATGACCTAGTTGACCAAAAAATGTTGGTTGTATATATAAACAGCATGAATGAAATTTTGTCACTGTTGTGGGAGGTTCGCAAAACCATTTTTCATAAACCGCTTTGGGTTTTTCAATAATTTTTTTACACATGTCAAGTGTTTCATTGCTTACTCATTACATGTCTTTTAACCTTGAATGTGATTTTTTTGTATTAGGAGGTAATCGAATAGGTATATTTTTCCACATAAATTTTGTTTTTATATAAAAATTTATAATTCACATTCGTCAAGAAAAATGGTCCATAACAACATATAAGCTTCAATATGCCATGTTCCTTATGTCAAAATGGTGCATAACAACATATAAACTTCAATATGACATGTTCCTTATGTCAATGAAGATAGTCACAAATAAATAATATCTTCTAATAACATAATGCTTGATTAACCTTATTTTAATTTTTTTATTTTTTTTTAAGAATAACTTCTATATGATTATCAAATATTTCCCTCCTACCATGATTCATCTTTTCACAATACATGATTCATCAAGGTGCTCAGTGGAATTAAATCAATTAGGGTTAAAACCTCACTATGATCACCCTTAAGTAAGGATTAAAACCCAAATCAATATATATCATGATCATGATCGAGCTCCCTACCTTTTTTATTTATAAAAAGAAAACAACATTCCATGAACCTTTTTTTTCACTTTAACCATGAACACTCAATAGCTCGACCAACATTTGTTATAGGTATTTATCCACTTCTCCTCTTACCACCACACCTTCATCATGACATATAACCCAAGAGCTATGTGGGAATTGACACCGTTTATTCCCCAATGGGGTGTCATCTCTTGTGACTGAGATAACTCCCACATGGCGAGGAGAGGACATTGGTGTACATGAACGAGTATGAAATCTTGTGTACATGAACGAGTATATCACACACTAGATCATCTTGTGTTGTTAGAGGTTATCATATTTTTTTTCACTCAATTATAACATTTACTAATTTTGAGGTTACCATCATCTTATACTCATCAAGATATTTTTGACGATATAAATTTTTCCTAATTTTGAGTTCAGGGAACAAAGATATGGTTCCTATAAGTTTTATTATTATTTTGATGACATGGCAGATGGTGTGTCTCATGAATCCACTTGTCATCTCCATCATCCAACCTCTCTGTTAATAATCTTCATGCGAAACCTCCTTTTTTATTTGACTTGGTGCTTATGTGTCATCCACATGGAATTTGTCATGACATGTCCTATAGGACATCCTAATCCAAACATTATTTGAATGAGCACATTTATCAAAATCCTAAATATCTGGAAATACAAAATTTCGATGTTTCAATTACATACATTTTCTCCAAATCTTGGATATCTAAAAAATCTACACATCCATACTTTCTTACATTTCACATTTATTCAAATCCCAGATTTCCAAATGTCTATTTCTCACATCTTGGTTTTCTATTCAAATCAATGGTTCAGATGGATTATCATTTTTTATCAACGATGGCTAATAAATGACTTGCATCTAGAGTTTTCTATTTTCCAAGCTCTTTCAAAGTCCCAAATATTCAGATATCTGAATTCAACTATTTCATTATGTCACACATTTCTTATTTTCCTAGATCTTGGATATCTGGATATCTCGACATCAGGACATCCAACATTTCTTCTTGTTTTCCTTTATCCTTCCATCTAGATCCAGATGTGGAACAATTACTATTGGAACCTCAATCGATATTGATCCATCCAGATCCTACCAGGTGTCATGACAAGAATTTCACCTACCGAATATCATGTGGCACATGATTGAGAACATTACATGTCTTATCTCATGTGGCACCTGGAAATTCAAAAATCAGTGTTATTGTTATCGCCTTAATTTCCACCCTATAGGCAAGAAGGGAATCCGATAGGAGATGAAATCCAAAGAACATTTATTTCTTTAGATTTAGGACCTTTTTTAGGGTCGGCGTGGGACTTAGAGGAGACAACATGCGATGATCATCACATTTCATCTGTAGTGCAACAAGTGATGATCTATGTAACCTTATATATTCGATGAGTTACGAAGAGATAATCGATGGGTGAGTTGTATATTCATGGAATGAGCCTAGGAATTCACATCATTCGAGTTTCTACTGAGTTCTAGAAGATCTAGAAGCTTTCCCAAGACTCTTCCAAGGATCTATATAAGGAAGGAAATCCTTGAGCAAGAGGGGAAAGAATCATTTGAAGATTTATGGTGTCCAATTGTAAAGGTGCTTTTACTATTCGGTATAGGTAGCATCAGATTTCCTAGTTTGGTCAAGAAGTTGAGGAGAAGCAAGGAGAAAGGAGCCAAGGAGGATGTATCAATATCTAAGGTATGAGTTTGATGTAATTTCTTCATATTAATCAATAGATTCCCATGAACATGTTTGTATTTCCTTTACAAATGTTTGGATTTGGTTTATTTCATATTAGATCCAAGTTAGATCTAGGATTCTAACACTAAGTAAAGTGGTAGAAAGAAATTGTTTGTCTTTTATGTGTAGGAAGAAGATTGTGAATATTGGGGCTAGAACTTCATATTTTCATAAGCCAGGATGTACGAAGGACAACCTACAGTTAAAGGTATGCCATATCCACCCCTCCTTAGGTTAATTGTGAATCTATTTGCTTGAGTCTACAAAACCCAGAGAAGTCTAGCCCCAATATCTTTCTAGGATCAATATGTAGGCCCTAGGGATATCTACTTACCATAATAGTGTGATTTCTCCAATAACAGAACTAGTGATTCCATTGAAGAAGGATCTTTTGACTCTTCTCTTGTTTAAATTTTCTTGCCAAAATACCCTTTGTTTTCTATTCTTGATTTGATTTATGTTGTCTTTTTTCTTTATCAGAGTATAGATCTGATATATTTGAGACAGATCTGATAGACATGGAGCATATCTACTTTTTCAAAAAATGTTTTTTTCTAGAGTCATCGTAGGTTGCAATATAAGGGACACGTGATGATCATCACTAGTTGTAACTCATGTGTCACCTGACGATCCCTGGAAATTGGGGAAAGAAACATGTTTACAGACTTCTCATGTCATATCTAGTTAGTCTGGGTCCAGAGGTCTCTGTTGATCTATTTTTCAAAGATCTTGTCTCTATCTGAGTTTTTTTGTCACATAATTTACCTTCATTTGTTGTTTGGAGTGTGATTGTGTGTTTTCTCTTGGATTTCTTGGTTAATTTTGTTTGTTATCTAGTAATCCTATGAATTTGGGCAGTGAACCCAATATATCTAAACAAATCTAGTATTATCTGATGTGATTTATTTTGGAATGTCCTTTTGTGATTATGATCCATTGCTATATCTATCCTTTAAGGTGAGATTTTGGTGAGATCTTTGTAGTGACATTGGATTAGGTTTTTAGCATCACTACCAATTTCCTACAACCCTTCGTTTGTTGATTTGTTGGTTTTCCATTTGCATTTTTGTGTTCTTGCATAGATCAAGAATTGTTTTGCATTACATTTGGAAAAGTTACAAGAAGAAAAAAAAATTGCATGCTTGTGATCTTTTGGAGCATTAGAACAAGAGTTTGCATTGATGAATTGTGTGGCTTGAGTTCTCAGAAGAATTTTGGATCTGAATTGTTTGTATGGTTTCTTGATGTGTGACGTTGCATTTTTAAATATACAAAGAAAAATGTTTATCTTCCCTCTATTAGCTAGAATTCATTGAATTGAGTGAATTGTGTTGACATCTTTACATTTCTTGGTTGGGTAAAGAGTAAGACACCATTAAGGTTTCATTCATCTCCTGTTGATGTAAATAACAACCATAAAAAGAAATTGTGTAATCTAAAATCAATTAGACATTTTTTCATTTTTAGTGAACCAACATTTGATAGGCTTAGGCCTTGGAATAGGATTGGAGAGTAAACTCTCCAAGGCGACGAAAAAGAAACTTAGGAGTCATTAGAAAGTGAAAAGTTCATTATTGCAACCAGTATGTCGG
This sequence comes from Picea glauca, assembly GCA_000966675.3. Classification (NCBI taxonomy): domain Eukaryota; kingdom Viridiplantae; phylum Streptophyta; class Pinopsida; order Pinales; family Pinaceae; genus Picea; species Picea glauca. The sequence continues at coordinate 320,596 of JZKD02S1772299.1, forward strand.
GAGCCTCCTCTAACATAGTAGTTAAGAACGAGATCTCATCAGGGAAAGTAGGGAGATTACCCTTCTCTACATGTTTTGGTCCTTGCGATATCGCTTTGATTGTTATGTGATGTAACACCTTCAGAACTTTGGGATTAGCTACCCTTCCCTTACATGCGGTCAGACCTATTACTATTCACCCGGTCTTTGATTGTAAGTTGGTAGCCTTAGTGACCTTTCCTATGTGGACAATGGAGGTGACTGCAGGTGGGACATTCCTATATTACATGGGGTAGACATTTGTTCACTATCTCAGTTCCCTTGAAGGATTCCCTCATTAATAAAGGGTCATTTCACCAATTAGGTTTGTTTCACATAGATCATCGTAATTTCTCCTCATACCTTCGCTAACCAATATTGTGGGGACTTCATCTACCTCAGAGGGTTGGTTTTCAAAAGGCTCCTTGAACCATTGGTTTCCTTGTTGTTATCCTATAGTTTATAGGGGTGTGCTCTTTGATTCTAATTCTAGATCAGCCTCAGGTTGAGTTATGTTTGATTTACACATATTGTTTTCACCCTGGTAGAATTATCATGTCAGTCTCGTCAATTACGAGGACTAGAACCAATCACAGAGGTACAACTACATCTCAAGTGGCACAAAGTAGGTGACAAATAATTCAAAGGGTCTTATATTTGGTTTGAGGAGAGTGGTTTGGTTGAAGTGGAAGTGGTCAATGAAGGTCCTCTACCAAAATTTAACCCTCCTTTAACTAATCCTGAAAAACCTCTACTTGTCCAGGTAGGGGATATTTTTAGTGAGACATTTTATTTGTTCAGTAATCCTTACACCATGTCAGGACAAAGTGTCTCGTCCAATGTAGTTGGTCCATCCAACCCATCCTTAAGTGGGACTGGGGGAATCCCAGTGATGTCCACATTACCTTCTCTTACCACCATTGGACCTACATCATCCATGCCTTTTTTACAGGTCCCTCGATCTAGGGGACCCTAATTTTGTCTTCATTTCTATCTATTAGTATACCCTCCATTTCTATGCCCATCCCTTCCATCCCAATGCCCACATTTGGATTTTTTTTGGGGAGGGGAGCCTTGGTTTCAGTAAGGGAGGTGGAACTCATTCTCCCTCCACCATTCCTATGAGTAGCTCGGTATTATCAAGTGTAGGTGTATCTTTTGGGTGGAACATTTCTAGTGGTTTTGGGATTGTCTCTAGTAAGGTTGGGGGTAGTAGTAGGTTAGGATATTTTAAATTCCCATGGGTTGGAACCCCTTTCTATGGGGGAACACCCCTATGGGTAAAATTTCAAATTGGGGAATCCTTCCCTTTATCAATACCTCAGGTTCCACGAGATTTTTCCCTGGGCATAATTTTGGAAAAATTTTCCTGGAGGGTCTACATCTATCCCTGAGGGAAATCCCCTTGGGGAATGTCTAGTCCAGGGAGAATTCATTGTTACACATTATTTTGGTCACCCTAGTGATCAACTGACAACATGTGCATAACTCACTTCCATGTTCCTTGAAAACACTAAAAGAGATTTTCTCCATGAGAAAAGTGGTTTAACTTTTCTTCCTTAAAAACTATGACAAGGGAGATTGTCACACCCTTCTCTATACTTGGGGTGTGACGATGCTTTATCATTCCATGCTGCACCAAAGATATACTGCATCATCATCACAGGCTTCTTGTGCATAGGGTGCAACGATGCTTAAACAAGGGAAAGGTCAAAATTCATGAATGTTCTAGAAGATGAGGTGGCCTCCGATCGGTTTGGATCTTACTCGCTTCTCTGATTTAGTGGGATCATCATAATCTCCTCATCTATCCCTCTTTCACCCTATATAAAGAGGGATCTCTTATGGAAAAGGCTAAGGTTTTCAAAGGCTTTCATATGCATGAAGAGTTCTGCTATAGATTATACTTCAGATAAATTTACTTTAGCTCTCTAATTTAGATGGTGGATCTTCTTCATCAAAGGAATTTTAGCAAAGGTGTGTGTGTTGGAGAAAAGACCCATTGAAAGGGAGCTTGCAAGATCAAGGCATGGGTTGTATTCTTCACTTTCCATGTTAATATAATGCAACAATACATTTCTTCCCTATAAAGGTGTCTTGACTTTTATTGTATAACTCCTTGATCTTATACATAGAATTCATTGGAATATGTGTGTGTGTGTGTGTGTGTGTGTGTGTGTGTGTTCTCTCTCTTTGTTGGTTTATGATTTTTAAATAGATTCACCATCCCGCAAATACAAATATGGAGCGACAATGATGACACTGGTGAGGATCAAGTGTCATTTAAAAGGTATGTCACTTGTCCCTCTCTGAACTAGTTTATGTGAAAATGAAGTCTAAGGTGAAGTTTGTATTATGTCTTGTTTTGTTATAGCTTCTTGTGGAAGCTAGAGAGATTATTTTGTGTCCGCAGTTACCGATTTGTTTGATAACAAAATTTGGTGACCATACTAGGGATACAACCTCTTTTGGTTTTGTGCTTATTATTTTCTTTTAGCCTGCCTTATTTTGATCAATTTCATTCTCTAAGTCTGTTGGTGATCCATCTTGACTACCTAGTCCTGAAGGTTCATTGAAAAATTTTGTCGTTTTTCCAAATTTTCTTTATATTCAAAGATCATCACATTGTGTCCTATTTCCAACATGCGACAATTCTTTATCATCACACTCTTCTTGTGTAGAATAGGGAGATGATGTCGCACTGTGCCTTGCTGAAAACCTGTGACGATCCTACATCGTAGCACTATACCTTTCTGTAGCTTGCGACGATTCCTATACCAATTGTTGGAGTGATAGTCGATTTTCTCTTCTTTGCCCAGATTTGTCTTCATTTCCTAGGATGAACTTTTAGCTTTGGTGAATGATTGGTTTCCATCTTTTAAGCCTACATTTGATCAATTTTCAAGGACTGAGAGTCTTCTTCATAAGGTTTGTAAATTTCATTTTTTTCTTCTTATCGCAAGGGTATAATCTCAAGGCTTTGTTCATGGGTGCTTGTTTGATAAGTAGTTCTTGATTTCTTTTGAGTTTTGTATTGATTTTAAGTTTTAGATTATTGTCAATTAAGAAACAAATTTTTTTTGCATTCGAAAAAAGGTTTTCTTATCTTTTCATTTTTTTCTTGCATTGTGAGTTTGATTTGGGAAATAGTGTTAAGAGTGCATTAGTATTCTTAGAGCATTCTTTAGTTTTTGGATTATGTCTCTATTCTGATTTGAAAAGGAAAGGACTGAAGTTTATTCTTCTTTTTAGTAGTCTTTGTAAGAAAATTTTTGCATTCAAATATTTGTTGTAAAGAGAAAATTGGAAGATTTAGTACACTTTGATTGTTTGGAATCAATATCATTCAAAGATTGAGAAATTGTGCCTTGTAGCTTTTGTATTCTAGAAAGAGAACCCTTATCCCTATTGTAATTAGAGTTCATCAAATGAAACAATTGTATTTCATATCTTCTTGCATCTTATTGGTTCAAGGTCAAATACATCATCCGTTTCACTTCTGTTTCCCTTTTGAGTAAACAAAAACCTTTAAAATACAACGTAATTTTAAAATATATTAGCAACTTTTATTTTCTATAACTTTTATACACCAACATTAGCTAGGATAGCTCTTTGGAATAGGTTGTAAGGAACACTCTCCAAAGCATAAAAACACACAATAGTATCTTGTGATAGGGAGAGTAAAAATCCACTTGCTACATTTTGCCCTGGGAAGCCCTTCTAACACAAGGGTTAATCACGAGGTCGCATTAGGGTCGGAAAATCTACTCACCCTACTTTGCTGGTCTTAGTGTAGATATTACATGTATTATTGGGGGTCACTTGAGAAGAAAATATTGTGGGGACCTTCTTGAGTTGATTTCAAGATTAGATACCTTGCCCTTACACATGAATCATACTGTCAACTGCTTCCCCAGACATGATTGTCGTAATTGGTAACCTTAGTGGCCCATCTTTTTAGACTCTTTACACGAGGTGAATGTGGAGGGGAAATTATTCATGGTACCTGGAATCAATGTTGGCCAAACTCACTCGGGCTCTTTGGAGGGTATACCCATGATTATGTGTGGGATCTTGCACGAGGGTGTAAGTCCATTAAGAAGGTCATCAACGTAACTTTTCCACCTGATTTATCCTAGGCCCTTCTTGTATTTATTTCGTGATGTTGGATTTCATCACCAACTAGTGACTTTGAAATAAGAAGGCTTGTTTGCATGTTTGATATCTAGATTTTATTAGTGATTGTTTTTTGTTTCTCTAGTTGGCCATAGATTTATTTCTTTGTTTATTTTGTGCGGCCAACATCGGCCCTCACCATTCACATAGGATGCAAGGGTTACCTCTGGAAGAATATACTCCTTTGCTTCCTAACTGACTAGAGGTTTCTCCTGAAGGAGTGATCAATAAAGACGTAGCCTCTGAGATTGGACGTTCTACTCCATTGGAGGAATCCATACTTCCTGTAAATCTGTTATTGAGTGTTGTACAAGATCCACTTTTGCTGTAGATAAATTCATCGGGAGACATTGTTGTTGAAAATTATACTAGAATACCTACTCAACCTCACACAGAGTCTGGTGTAGATGATCCACCCTTTCAGTGTGAATTGTTTAGAACTCCGGTTCATACTGTTAGAACTTGTAATCCTATCTCTTTTGGCCCTATCCATTCTCTTTGAAGGACCTCTTCATGACACGATATTTTTTAAAAACTATGAATGAGTCACCTACGCCAGAGGACCTCTAATCAGTCTATGGCATCGCATACGCCTGTGAATTCCACTACTTATACAATACCCTTGGATCGGTTTACTGGAACGATCAGTATTGTTGTCACAATATCAAACCAATTGTTGGTTGGTTCTCATACAATTCTTCCTCTCCAGCTTGCTAGCTCTACCACGGTCCCACAAGTTACACTTATTTCTGCCAGAAGTGTGGTAATCACTCAAGATCCTATTGAAACACCACTTCCACTTAGATGAAATCCCTCACTTCCACCTAGGTATCACGCTCTAAATAATTCTGTTGGTAATCCTGCCTAGAATCCATTCGGAGGGCCTAATATTTTTCTTCCTCCTGGGTATAATGCTGCTATTAGTTTTTCTCCTCCACCTACCCAGGTTTTCTCCATGGGGCCTATATTTCTCCTCCACCTTCACATGAAGGATCTAATCGTCATGGCCCCAGTAACTCCAATCCAGTTGGAGGCACAAGTCATTATGTCGCTTCTAGTTTTCAAATTCCTGTTAGAGGTCAATCTCAATTTGGGGGGAAACCTCAAGTTGGGGTTCATAACCCAGTGTACGGGCAATATACCCATGGATTATAGTCTCAACATTGTAATTTTCCTTTCCAAGGAAATAAACAACTTCCTGGGGGGAAACCTCCTCAAGTGAATTCTTTTGTACCCCCTAATCCCGGGAAACCATATCTAGGTTCTATGAATCCTACCAGGGTTCAAGGTTTTCAGTCTAATGCTCCTTCCTAAGGAAGCTTACCCAATCAACAAACCCAAGTTGGATATTTGACTCAAAACCCTCCACCACCAAATTTTACAGGACCCTCTAACTATCTACAAACTACTTATGGTCCTACTAGTATACCTACGTGACTACCTCCTCAAAATTACCAGTATCCTCAAGTGAACAGAAAGTTGGCATTTCTTGCTACTTTGGATTTACTGGATTTATCTAGGATTTTGAACGATCCTATCTTGCATTCTCCTTATTGGCTAGTCATACCTTCCAATTTACCATCATACATTCCTAAGTTTGAAGTCCTATTAGGGGAAGGCCCAAATAAACACGTCATGACTTTCCATCTTTTGTGTTCATCCAACTCTTTTATGGATGACTCCATTAGATTACGTATTTTCCAACGAACTCTGATGGGTTCAAAAACCAAATGGTATATTGAATTTCCATGAGGATTATTCAATGACTTCAACACCCTAGCTATGTATTTTTTAACGCATTACCAGTTACCAATCCAATGTGAGACAGGAACCGAAATTTTTATCTTATTTAAACAATCCTCATTTACTCACATTTTTTATCATATTCATGAGTGGAGGAGGAGAAGACGCTTAATCAAAATTCCCCTTCCTGATCAACTATTGGTTGAGTGGTTTACCAAGTCACTCATTGGTCCTATATCCCATGATGTTTCCATGGGTGGTGTCGTCATTGAAGAGAAGGCGATTATTCGTTCTCAATATTTGGATCTCATTTATTAACAAATGAGCACACTATATGAATTGATCCCTGATGCTCCTCGCCCGTCTACAAATCCAATCCCAACACCTCCAGTAGCTTCTCATGTTGTTTATGGGGTGATTGGCACTTTTCATGCTGAGACTCAATATAAACAAGTGAGTCATTCCAATCCCAAGTCTATTACTTCTAATGTACAAAATATTCCTCCTCTGACTCCTTCTCCCGGTAAAACTTATGAAGTTAATTCGGTTCAATCTACACCTACCGGTAAAAATAAAAATAAAAATAAAGGGAAGGGTAAGAATAAAGAGGACAAAAATAATAATCAACAATCCGATAAACCCAGGACTCAGCCTGCTGATGAAAAATAAAAGCACAAACCTCGTTATCCTTGTCTTATATGTGGTGAGTATCATTATACAAAAGATTTTCCACGACATATTGAGGTTACTAAGTTCCTACAAGCGATTAGGACACCTCCTACACCCATTGTTTTGTCACAACCTTTTACTTCTCATCAGCAGGTCCAATTGGTCATTCATTACCAACCTTCTATCTCTACCACATATTATGTACTCATGTGTACTGGTGACTCCAAGAAGAATGATGTTGCAATCGCTACTCAAGCCAAAGATTATTCTCCTTCAAAAGGGAAATTTGATGATTCACCGCCTCCATTGGTTCAAACTCCTCCATTGACTTCACCGCCCAACGGTCCTCTTCATATTGAATGACCGAGTCTAGATAGATTTCTTCATTGTCCTCCTAAGGGCATTGTTCATAAGTCATCGTTTAATCCTCACGCACATGTTGCTCAAAACTACAGTATTGTAGAAGATCTTACGCATTCACCTTCTAGGACGTCAGCTCTCGAAGTCCTTCAAAGTTGTCCTACACAATGTAGGGAACTATTAAAGGATATTGGTGGAATTGATCCTACCAATACAAACTTGATAATATTTTACTTGGAAGATCATATTCCAAGGCTTCCTCCTCAATTGGTGTTTCAAATACAAGTTATTATTGAAAATAAGAATATTTTTCGAACCATTATTGACAAAGGAGCCTCAACTTGCATCATGTCCATCACTTTGTTGGAAAGAAATTGGCTCTCCTTCCCTTATCGAGTCACACAATAGTCTAAAATCATTTAATGGTATGAGATTTAAGCCTTATGGTGTTCTTCCTTCATTGTCTATTACGTTATAAGGAAAAGTGGTTACTATTGAGGTTGAGTTATTTGATGCACCTCTTGATTACAACCTTCTCCTTGGTCATAGTTGGATTGATTCCATGCGTGCAGTTGTTTCCCTCACCAAGGAAAATTTGTTACTGTCAATCAACTTGCCTTCTTTAATTCCAATTCGTGTACTATTAACATACCTTTCATTACAAAAACACCTCCTGGTTATGAGAATGTCGGTGTGGGTCTTCTAAATGATTGACCATTAATGGGGATGTTCTCGATTCCACCACCTGATATTCCTACTCCTTTGTTTTCTTTGATTAACATGATATCAACCACTGTTGGTGAAATCCATGAGTTTTATGACCCTTGGATAGTACCTAGCTCTGACAATTGTCTTCGTTACGGCGACAGGATGCCTTTAAGTCTGGTGGAATTGGATTATCAAGCTATTCAATCGAAAACTCTTTCTACTCATTCTCTCTTAGACACGTCTCTAGATCTGTTTCACGTAGTTTTTCACACCGATGAGATGATCATGACAATCATGTCTATGGAATATACCCCATAGGACGATGGGAATCATCATTCTATTCTCTTCCTGGAACCCGAGACCATAGAGAGTTACCAACATATTTTGAATCTGTCTACTGTTGTTACTATTTCCCCTGTTCCTGAACCAATACAGGATTTTTTGTATGAAGGGAACTTGGGTAACATTTCACCCACCATCCCTCTAGATATTTTTATTAAACCCAGAGTTGTGGGAAATGTTCACATTGGTGCCTCATGTTCTGCTAATGAGATCTGAATTTACAAACCTATTTTCCAATAATTCTGTGACATTTTTTCTTGGAGTTATGAAGAAATGCCTGGAATTGATCCAGATATTTTTGTACATGAGATTAAGACTTACCAGGATGTTAAACCCATTCGACAAAGACTTCACCCAATACATTCATGTAAATCTACTGCTATTAAATTTGAAGTTGAAAAACTTCTTAAAGTCGGTTTTGTCTATCATGTGGCTTTCACTGATTGGGTGTCTAATCTTGTTTTGGTTATGAAGAAACAAGGCACGATCTGTGTTTATGTAGATTATAGGGATATCAACAAGGCTTGTCCCAAAGAAAATTATCCAACCCCTTTCGTTGACCAGATCGTTGACGATTGCACCGGGAGTGAAATCTTCTCTTTGATGGATGGTTTCTCCAGCTATAGTCAAATCAATATTTTACCCGCAGATCAACATAAGATTGCTTTTATTTTCCCTTGGGGAAATTTCGCATACCAGAAATTACCTTTTGGTCTCAATAATGTTGATGCGACTTTTCAACGCACTATGTATTATTCTTTTCATGATATTAAACACATTGTCCAACCTTACCTAGATGATTTACCGATGCATTTTGTGCGTCGTCAAGATCACTCAACACATTTACAGGCCATTTTCCTACATTGTCTCTATTATTTCATACGATTGAATCCACATAAATGTGTTTTTTGTGTGGAGTCCAAACGACTTCTTGGTTTTATCGTTTCTACACATGGGATTAGGGTGGACCCTTTAAAGGTTAAAGCTATTCTCAATATGCCTCCTCCTTCTTCATTACGCAAACTCCAAAGTTTGCAAGGGAAGGAAATTTTTTTTAATCGATTCATCCCCAATTATGTTGAATTAACGAAAGGTTTTACTCGACTTCTTAAAAAGGGTCACAATTTTGTATGTGACGACATTGCCAACAAAGCCTTTGAAGCTTTGAAACTTTCCTTAACATGTACACCACTCTTATTTCCACTCGATTATAGTCGAGATTATTTCTTATACTTAGCTTATTCAGACTCTACCATCACTATGGTTCTAATCCAAGAGGATGATTAGCATGATGAACATGTTATCTACTATTTGAGTCAAAGTCTCACAACCACCGAAACCAAATATTTTCATGTGGAGAAAATGGCCTTGGTAGTTGTTCAACACTTTCGTCATTATATCTTATTGTGCAGAACCATAGTCATTTCCAATTGCAACCTTATGCATCACATCCTTACTCGACAATTGTTGGGGGGGAAATAATTGAAATGGATAGTGATTCTCCAGGAGTTTGATTTGGAATTTGAGCGTGCCAAATCAAATAAATCTTTTGTTTTTTTTCGAGTTGATATGTGACCTTCCCTCTACTGAGACAGATATTGTGGTAGAGGATTCCTTTCCTAATGAGCCTCTCTTTCTGATCAGTTATGACGAAATATGGTATGGTGACATTATCATTGATCTCTAAACCCAAACTTTTCAGCCCGATATTTCTAGTGTATATCGTCATCATATTCGGTATCAAGCCCATCAATATATTATCCTTGGTGATACCCTTTACCGTCATGGTATTGATTCTATATTTTGACACTATCTAACCTATGATGAAGCTAAGAAATATTTGAATGAATGTCATTCCAGAGCATGTGGTGGTCATATGTCTAGGTATTCTACTTCCTAAAATATCTTACGAGTTGGTTACTTATGGCCTTCATTGTTTAAATATTTCATTACTGTCGTCCAGAAATGCCATGCTTGTCAAACATATAACAATAAGATTTGATCTCATCTTACTCGTATTTACCCTATAGTTTTTGTTGGTCCATTTTCTAAATGGGGAATTGACTTCATGACATGTAACCCTCACTCGGTCAGGTGGCATGGATACATTATCATAGCCATGGATTATTTCACTAAATGGGCCGAGGCGATGCCTACATTTGATAACACAGGGAAAATTGTAGCGTTGTTCATATTCAATCATATCCTTACTAGATTTGGTGTTTCTCAAGCCATCGTCACTAACCATGGTATTCATTTTCGCAATTTCATGATGTCTGAACTTACTGAGAAGTTGGGTCTTCAACATGAAAACTCAACACATTACTATCCACAGGAAAATGTCCAGGTTGAAGCAATTAACAAGGTTCTTATTAATATGCTTCAACAGATGATAGGAATTCACAAGTCAAGTTGGCACACGATGCTCTTCTTGTCATTATGGGCCTCTTAGACATCCATTAAATCTACCACATGGTTCACACCTTTCCAGTTAGTATATGGTATTAAAGCTATTATGTCGATTGAATGTGAAATCCCATCTTTGAAACTAGTTTTCGAACTTCTCCCTAACACCTCAACGAAATAGGAACATCTCTTGTATTTGATTCAATTAAACGAGACTCGTCATGATGCTTCTTTAGTCATTGAAACTCAGAAGAAGTGTTTCAAAGCTCAATATAACAATCATGTTAAAACACGTGTTTTTTACGAGGGTGATTTGGTTCTCCTTTACGAACATGATCGTGACTTATTAGAGGCTGGTAAATTCAAGCCCATGTGGCATGGCCCTTATATTATGAAACAAGTGTTGGAGAAAGGGGCTTATGAGCTGGTAGATTATGATGGAATTCCTTTGAGTGAACCCAGAAATGGCCTTTACTTGAAGAAGTACTATGCTTAAACTATTTTTTCACGAGTGCTGTGTATTTTTAGTGCATCATACTCTAGTGTGACTTTTTCATTTTTGTTCTTCCTTTTAGTTTCTTACCTTTCATTGTGTTTGGTTTATATATGTCGATGTATTCTCTACCCTATATTGTCTTTTTTGATGGCTCTAATCGCACCACTCAAAACCTAGTATCTGTTGCATGGGAAATCTATGCACCTACGGATGAGTTGATCAGTATACACAGTGTTTTGCTTGGTCGTGCAACTAATAATATCACGGAATACAGTGCAATTATCAAATTATTAACTGACGTAATTACCTTTGGAATATGTCATCTTATTGTATGACTTGATTCAAAGTTAGTAGTGCTACAATTGAGTAACGTTCATTCCATCTGAAGTCCTACTTTGTTGCGGGTATACTTAAGAATTTGCCTCTTGGAAAGACATTTTGATTATATTGAGTATCAACATATTCCTAGATGTCTAAACACATTGACAAATGCATTAGCTAATTATGTGTTAGACAGACATTTGAGACATTTATAAATGCAAAAACAAATTTAAAAAAAAAACACAAGTAAGCCGGTAGGAACTTTATATTAATACGACAAAAGTTACAAAAAGTGTTTGTCCAAGGACCAAAATATAAAAATAGTGAAGATCATGGCTTCATATACAAAAGAATCAAGGATGATTCTCATTGTAAGAAACAACTTCTCATGTTACTATATGAAGTAGTCAACCAATATATCTCGATACGCCAACTGTATGGCATTGGTAGCGACGAGGAAGTTTTTCCATCATGATATCATGGATGTTCATGGTTAATCCCTCTAGGTCTTCCTCGATCCCCTGGAGATCCTCGACAACAATGCCTCGACCCGCCACAATACCTATCTCTCCTCACCTCTGAAAGGGAGATGATCCCGGAGGACGATATGGTGCCACATCTGCATTATTGAGAGCACTTTATTAACCTTGGATAAATGACAAAAAACATTTTGTATAATTAAAATATCAAAAACATCATATAATGAAAATTCCCTTCTTACTTATGTCTCCCCATTGAGATCCCTTAGGAATATCTAAGTCAGGATCCCCATGAAATTTCATCTCAGTGTAAGCATAATCCTCCACCATGATTAGCTGATCTCTCAGCAACTGGAATAAATATTTGTCATACTTGATGATAGGCATGCCATCGTGACAAGCCATCAAATCCACCCATATTTTCATCTATGGATCTTGTGGAGAGGGTATGCCACACTCCACCTGTAGACGTAAGACAAGGACCCTCTTCAAGAAGAAGGACACTAAAATGGATCCATAACCAAACTGTTTCAACTGACCATTCCGACACTTTGTCAATTTATTTTTCATGTTCTTTAAGGCGGCGTCGCACCAGTTGAAGACCCAGGGCTCCATACACTCTATTGTGTAATGAAAGTGGCTTCGAAAAGCCATGTGGGGAGCCACACTCCCTACCATCTTGGTGATATTATATAGGATGGTTCTCAATGGTAAATCCCGAACATCCCTAATGGAAACCTTGACACTATGATTTTCTGTACCTGGCATGCAATGGTGTGCAACAGAGTAATCCATGGGTTCTCCCCCACCCTTTCTTCCTGAGAGTGATACCCGAGAGCCTCGGTGAGATAACCCTGTCAGAAAGTAAATGTCATCTATATCCAAGATGAGTGTATGAACACCCATGTGAAAGGCTTGTTCATTTACATTCCACATGTGGACTAGATACTCCAACAATCTCAGTTGGGCTCTCATGCCCTGAATTTCGAAGAACTTGAGTAAAACACACTCTCGAAGTGCCATGACAATGCCCAGGTCATTACCGACAAAATAGTCTTCTTACTCATGCTCTCATTCCCTCCACTCGAATATTTTTACTGAGGAAAAACTGCCAAGTAACATCAAAAGATGATTAGAGTCATAAAAAATCAATTCTTGGAAGTTTTCCTAACTCATTTTTTCTTTTCAAAAATTGAGTTGTGGTTGTCGCAGGGCTTTGCTTTTATGCAGAGCGATGTTGTTTCACCCTGGCATTGTGTCCCCTGCAGAAATTTGAGATCATCGCAGTTCATGATATTGTGAGCTTGTGATGATCTCAAAGCACAGTGACCTCCAAAAAATAGAACTAAACTCAAAATTAAAAGAATAAAAATGAAATTTTAAACAATGAAAAGAGAAAGGGGCAATAGATTACCTTTTTGATGGAAGCGGTTTGCAAATTGGTCCACCGGGCGCTCTGGAATCGACACTTGAAATTTGGAAGAAAAAGAGGGTTTTGGACACTATTTAGGTGAAATTGCAAAATGAAATGGTAAATGGGTTGTTTTGACCTATTTTATTACTTTTTACCATATCTTATTACAATTTTTTTTATTTTTTTTTTATATTTTACCTATGCCCTAAAGTCTAACCAACATCGCAAAATGTTTTCTATTACAGATTGAAAGATCTAAGGATGAGACGTTTGATAGGGATCCACCATTTTTAGTTGTTTTTGTGTTTTTTTATTATGTACAGATGCTTTTAGGGATTTTTTAGGAAAAACTCCGAGCACAGTCTTAATTCTTTCTCACACTTATGAAACCATGAGAATGCAATCGAGTAACATTTTATCTTTTTTCCAAAATCGTAATGGTAATACAAAAAACAAACCCTATGGAGTATCCTTTAAGTTGTTTTCAAGCTCCCTAAACACGAAATGATAGCTGAGCGACCTTGTTCTTGTCATGCTCATAAAATTATTTGAAGAAAATGTCTGATGAGCAGTAAATTATCTCTTTTTCAGTCTCTTCAAAATAACTTACGACAAAGGACATTATGGAGTTCTCTTTAAGTATTTTTCAGGATCTCTAAACATGAAAAACCCCTGAGTTTTATTTCTTTAGACTTGTAAAACAAGCATCAAAAGGCCCATATGGGATCGAACCACTCCTTCTTATGGTTTTTTAAACATACTCTGAGGGACTCGTCCGAAGGATGAGCTTACATTACAAGCATATGTTATCCTCCTCAAGATTGCGTAAAAATAAAGAGGTACTCGCCAGAAATGGTGAGGGAAAATTGGGAAAGAAATGTGTATCTGTATCTGTGTTAGTGGTAGTAAAGTCTCTCTTGAACATGACACCCCCATTCATCACTATATTCGGGTTGGGAAATCCATTTATCTCTCGTTTGACCATCCACAAGTTCATATGTTGGGTCCTCCTTAAGTCAATGCTGCCAGGAAAATTGTCTTGTCATTCATATGTTCAAGAGAAGTCTAACATAAACAAGACTTCTATCAAGTCGGCCATCTGCAGTTATAAATTTTCTACCATGTTGGCCTTCCCTGAGTCAGTTTTGAATCACTTGATACTCTGATCTACTTCAAATCTGTTACATATTTCTTGTCATTGATGGGGGATACATTAAGACCCTCCTATGATGAGTCTTTTTCTGTTGTAATATCCCTTGGCCGAACCCAAATGTAAATATAATCCAAGTATATTTAAGCTAGTGAGTTATTTAGACATCATTTTTGTAATACACCTTTCATGGCATGGTGCGTGCATATACTGCGCAGTAAAGGGATGTAATTTGCACATTTATGTATACCACGCGTAGTAACTAAGGTGCGTGCAATCTTAAAGACAGAGGATATAACGCACAATAACTAAGGAGCGTGCAACCTTAAATACAGAGGTTACAATGTGCAGTAACTAAGTGTGCGCAATATTAAGGTCAGTGAACCTTTGTGTATATAATATGCATTATAGGCTGGTGAGCCAGTATTATAAGCCGGAATGCTTATGTCTTGGAATTAGGTTAACGCACCTAGATGTTAAAGGCTAGAGCGCCTACTTTGTACATGACTCATGATTAATATAAAGTACATCATTGTCCGCAGACCGACCATGATAAAAGAGATGGGGGACTGAACTTCACCAGTTAGAGAAAGGGAGGGCCAAAAGTCAAGGGAATATTATATTAATATTTCCTAAAGCGTAAAGTATGGATAATTAGTTTATCCTAAGTTCTAAAGTTGGGGACAAGTGGACAAAAGTAACTTCCGATATGACAAGTGTCAAGTTGGGGCCATGCATTCATATCGTGGGGAAACTTAGCTCAGGGGGGGATTTTTCTCACATATACCTTATGAATGGGGAAAGGGGGGACCATCAAGTTGACCATCATTTTTGACAAAGAGTTCACAGTGATTCCAAAACACACTCAGTTATCCAGTCAATGACTCCACGACCATTTCACTCATACATTCCTTTATCCTTGAGACAACCATTTCACCTTTCTGAATCCTATTTTTCCCATCCTTTTTGGTTGGTGTACCTAGTTAGCTTGGAGTGGGATTGAATAAGAGGGTTGTCAGGCCCATGAGTAGTTCTCTGAGCGAGAGAATTATTGGGGATTGATTTTTGTAGGTGCTAAAATGAAACTACAATGCTCTGAGACTTCCGGTCCGGCCTGTTGCTG
Source organism: Picea glauca (assembly GCA_000966675.3). Classification (NCBI taxonomy): domain Eukaryota; kingdom Viridiplantae; phylum Streptophyta; class Pinopsida; order Pinales; family Pinaceae; genus Picea; species Picea glauca. The sequence goes on from JZKD02S1772299.1 coordinate 336,001, forward strand.
AAGCCCTGGAAGGGAAGTGGGGCAGTCGAGGGACTGTTGAGCAAAGAAGGGGCACACCTCCTTGGGTGGGACAGGCATGTGGGGAATGAGAGGCTATAGGCTATTATTTGAGTGAGCACCTGAGACGAAGTCTTTCCTTTTGTCCATGAGCCTTAGCCTGGATAGGAATCCCTTTACCCTGGGTGGAGTTCAGTCCTAGCTCGAGGGTGATTCACTGTTGAGAGTGATGAACAGTGTATTCTATGGTTGGGAGGTTCGCGGATGGTCTGTAAGCAGTTGGTGACAATATTTCTAAGATAAGTACCGATTGTATGATATATGGATATGCTATTTTGTTATTTACATGCCTATGTTACAATTTTATCATATATGTGACTATGATTTCTTGTGTGCTTATGGGTAATTTCCTATAAATGATGCATATCGGTAACTACTATTATTTTAATATAAAATTCATATGTTGCAAAAAGAAATTGTGTGTTTATGTTTAGATGTAAAGCTTCCGCGAGCATGCTGTATGTATATGTTTTAGTTGCACGCAGTCTAAAGAGTAAATTTAGGTGGCATTGGTTAGTTGACTACTGGGTATGCCACTGTATATTCCGCAGTATGGGAACGAAAGTGTTCCCTATAGTAGCATGGCCCGACCTGATGGCTAGGAATGTTACCGACTAGTGTCAGAGCATGAGTGGTTTCTCTAGAGTGGTGTACCCCAGATTCAGGTTGGTCAGGGGGATCGTTACAGTATGGTATCAAAGCCTCAGTTCAACATTGATCTTGGATGGTCCATAAGGGTGCAATTGAAGTGAATATTCATAGAAAAGTAACTTCAAAGTGACCAGAATTAGATTCATAGAGTTTCCTTGGAAAATTTTGGCATATTGGCATGTGCGGTAAATTTGGCACCGTGCAGGAAACCGTGGCATGATAGTGTGCACGGTAAATTGTGGCGTCGCGTGGAATATTATTACGTGTAGATGCACGCATTGAAATTATCCTTGCGTGGTAAGCACACACATAGTAATGTGCACATAGGGTGCACAAGTATTGCTTAACATAGAGGAGTTTTGTTGGTACACGCATAAGTATGGGTATAGGTTGTTTCACGACGGTGTATTCAGTAGTGTGCACATATATTTGAGCGCGAAGGAATATGTTAAACTTGACATGGTGCATGCATAGGATGAAAATGCATGTGGAATATTGGTGTGTAGTATCGAAACTATGCGCAATGGATATTGGTGCACAATGCCAGAGTAGTGCACGTAAGTAGTTGATACAACGAAGAAGAAATGCACAGTAGATTTAGGTGCACGGAGAAGCGTTTACCTTGTAATATTGCTATGCACGATAATATAAATGAACAGGTCAAGTTAATGCGCGCAAAGTCATTTGGAAGGTGAGGAGTCTGAGTTTAAATTGCATGATAATAAAAGAAAAATAAACACATAACCGTATTGAATCATTAATTAAAAAGAATTACGAATTTTAATTTCTTCCAATTTAGATAGATGAAAATAAAATATAAGATTACAAGAAAAACTTATTATAAAAGAAAACAAGAGTCATAACATCGCCGGATAGAAATTGTAATAAAACAGTATAAAATCTATTTTTCTATTTATATAATCATATTAATCACAAAATTACAAAAAGGTGATGACAATAGTTAGACTGTTGTAAAAAGGGTCGTTGAAGAACAGGCCTATCATCTCTTGTACTCTTTACCTCCACTATTGGCTGTTCAAAATTCACTGAGACATGCTTATCTTAGTTGAAGACTTGCTTCAGCTTAGCGACCTCTTCCTTTAAAGAAGATTCTAACCAGACCGGTTGATTTTTCCAACACTTTCGGTCTCTTCAACCCTAGATTCCTCCTTCTTATGCTGCTTACTCCTTTTCTTCTTAGCAGCTGGCTTGTTGATGACTAAATCCTTTATAGTGGGATTTCACCTGACTTCCAATCATGAGTCTATAACCGAATCTGTGTGGAACTTAGTTGCTAGAAGGCGTGCAAGGACCCTTTCCTCCTTATTCACAAGAAAGCCAAGCATGTTGGTTGAATAACCAGTCTCACTTGACTTAGCTTTGTCCATGTATCTCAGGTTGGGGATACCGAAATGTGTCTTTACAGAGAGCAGGAAGTCAAGCAGCTTGAAGATTACTATGGTTATGGATACATAGATATCTTAATACTTGGGGAGTGGTAATTATAGAACTCCATTTATGAAGCACAGACAGATTATGTACAAAGAGCATTGGGTTTCCATGCTCGGCCAATCCATTTCAAATGATTATCTTTTGAGTTCATTACATTGAGGCATTCAGCTAACATCACATGGCTGCGAAGTACTGAATGAATGAAGCAGGGTGATCTGACAAGCCGTCGCACGCTCCACGAGTGGTGGATTTGACATCTTGAGACACGTAATACCACATCTTGGCGAAAGTGGTTTCGAAAAAACCACCTTCTTGCACAAGTGTATCTCAGAAGGCACTACGTGTCAACGTTCTCGAGACTTGGGTCTTATCTAGAATTTTCATTGTGATAACACCAAGAAACCGTGAGTGATAATTCTGATGTGTATGTTGAATCGAAATGGTGCATATTCTCTGATTTGTTAGTATGATTAGTTTCAATGGATACACATTTTGTAGAATTAACAACAACTCGATCAGGTCAGACCAGTGTAGAGTCCATAGGAATGGAAGAGGCACAAGGGAATTACAGTCATCTAGAGAAGAGAAGAGGGATGGATGTCCATTTGGGCATGGAAGGAACAAACTCCAATGGACATGGAGAAGAAAGGAATGAAGATATGAATATGGCTGAGACCATTAAGAATTTGTAGAAGGATGTCCAAAGCCATAAAGTTGAAAATGAAAGGCTTATGAAAGCCAAAGAGCAGCAGGATGACTTCAAAATGAAGCTATTGGAAGGTTTGAATAGAATAGAGAAGAAATTGGTTAAGGAGAGTGACTCAAGTAGATCTGAGAATCACAAATATTCAGAGGAGAAGGGAGAAGTAAAAGGTTCTAGTAGACATCACCATCATCCCCATAGGCATTCCCATAAGAGAGAAGGCAACAACTCAAGTCTATCCCCTATCAGAAGGTATAAGATATCTGGGGTGGATGAGTTGTGAGGAGAAATGAACAAAATCAAGCCTCCTACATTTGATGGTGAGCACAAGAAGGATGAAGATGCCAAAACATGGTTACTAATCATGAGGAAGTATTTTCAATTGCATAATTATTTTTCTCATGCTGAAGTTAGAATCACTATCTATCAACTCAAAGGAAAGGCCTCCATGTGGTGGGATCAACTTGTGCAGGTACATCACATTGTAGAGAAAAGTGTTACTTGGAGAGAATTCAAGAAGTATTTTGAGAAGAACTACTTGACCAAGAGATGCTATGACAAGAAAATGAAAGAGTTATTTGAACTCAAGCTTGGAAGTATGACCATAGATGAATATGAGAGAAGGTTTCCAGAACTGTTGAAGTATGTCTCTTTCATTAAGGATGAGATAGTCAAGATTCAACGGTACTTAAAGTGGATTTCCATCATTAATCAGTGAAAAAATATAGTATGATGATCCCAATACATTAGAAGAGACCATAAGAAGAGCTAAATGCTTATATGACCAGCTGAAAGCAAGACCAACTTTCCAAAAGGCTTGGGAAGAGAATAAGAAATTCAAGATGGATCAGACGAAGAAGGGAGCTAAGCCACCATTCTTCGGAAATAATCCACAATGGCAACAAATGCATAAGGAAACCAGAGTGATTGACACAGGGACTCAAGGGACAAGACAACCACCTATGCAATGTTGGGGTTGTAAACGAGACCATACCTTCAAAGATTGTCCTCACAGAGGTGAAAAAGGTAGGGTTGTTCACAATGTACAACGAGCTAAGATAGTAGAGGACATGGGAAAAAATGTGCCAAGGATTTATGCAGCCCTGGACAACAAGCAAGCAGAGTATCAGTCTCACATGATTGAAGTGGAAGGTATGATCAACAACCAAACCCTTGCTATTTTAATTGATTCAGAAGCTAGCCATAGTTATATAGACCCTAAGATGGTGGAAAATTTGAAATTTCTAAAAAGAAAGCATGGGAAATCCTAGTTGGTGCAACTGGCTACAAGAGCCAGAAGAAAAGTTAATGATATGATTAAGTCCTACCTCATAGACATGAATGGACTAAATACCAAGGCAGATTTGAACATCTTACCCTTAGGTTCCTATGAATATTTAATTGGGATGGATTGGTTGGACCCACATCATGATCTATTGGATTGTCATAACAAAGCATTCACTTGTTTGAATGAAGAAGGGAAGCAAAGGAAAGTGCAGGGAATTCCCAGGGCAGTAATCGTTAGATAAATTTCAGCATTGCAGCTGAAGAAATGTTATAGAAGAGGATGTCAAATATTTGCAGCTCATATGGAGGAGACACCTGAAGACAAGGTGCCAAATTTGGAGAATTATGCAGTCCTAAAAGAGTTTGAAGATGTATTCAAGGAAGTACTAGGACTACCCCCAAGGAGAGACATTGATTTCTCTATAGATTTGATGCCTGGAGCAACGCTAGTATCAAATACTCCTTACAGAATGAGTATACTAGAATTGAAGGAGTTACAAATGCAGCTTGAATAACTTATGAAGAAGGGGTATATACGCCCAAATGTATCACCTTGGGGTGCCCCAATCTTGTTTGTGAAAAAGAAAGATGGAATGTTAAGATTGTGCATTGACTTCAGACAATTGAATAAAGTGACTGTAAAGAACAAGTATCCTCTGCCAAGGATTCATGATCTTTTTGATCAATTGAAGGATGCAAAGATATTTTCAAAGATAGATCTCAGATCGGGATACCATCAGGTAAGAATCAAGGAGGAGGATATCAACAAGACCGCCTTCAAGACAAGGTATGGTAATTATGAGTTCAAAGTGGTGCCATTTGGGTTGTCAAATGCACCAGTTGTTTTCATGTGCTTAATGAATGGTGTTTTCCAAGAATATTTAGACAAGTTTGTCATTGTCTTTTTGGATGACATTCTTATATATTCCAAGTCATAGGAGGAGCATGAACATCATCTGAGGATGGTGTTGCAAGTATTAAGGGAATATCAGTTGTATGCCAAATTGAGAAAGTGCTCATTTTATTAGAAACAAATTCATTATTTGGGGCATATCATCTCAAAAGATGGGTTAGCAGTGGACCTTGAGAAGGTAGAAGCCATTAGAGAATGTTCAAAAACAAAGAATGTGATAGAGGTCAGATCTTTCATGGGCCTTGCAGGTTACTACAGGAGATTCATTGGAGGATTCTAGAAGATAGCACACCCAATCACTTCCTTGCAAAGAAAGGGTATGAAGTTTTAGTGGACGTCGGACTGTGAAAGGAGTTTCCAACATTTGAAACAATTATTGACAAGTTCTCCAATACTAAGGATTGCAGACCCAAATGAAGATTTCATTGTATGCACAGATGCATGTGATGAAGGACTGGGTGGAATCCGCAGTCAAAATGGATTTGTGATATTTTATGAATCAAGGAAGTTGAAAGAGAATGAAAGAAACTATGCCACTCATGATTTGGAGTTGGAATCCATAGTGCATGACCTGAGGAAATGGAGACACTACCTCATGGAAAAAAGGTTTGAGTTAAGAACAGACCATAATGGTTTGAAATATTTATTTGATTAGCCAAATCTAAATGCTAGACAAAGCAGATGGTTAGAATTTCTAAGTGAATATAACTTTGATATAAAGCATATCAAAGGGAAAGAAAATAAAGTGGTTGATGCACTTAGCAGGAGGGTGCATGAACTACGTGCTACAACCATCATCATGTATCAGACTGATGTTAAAAGAAAATTTCTGGAGGATGCAAATACAGATCTGCAGTATAGAGAATTGGTAGCAATGCTACAACAGGGTAAGATACTTCAGAAGATGGATATTTATAAGTTGGGACTAGATGGAATACTGCTGCACAAGAACATAAGTTTTGTACCAAATGTCCAGAACTTGAAACATATAATTTTGCATGAGATGCATAATGCTCCTTATGTAGGGCACCCTAGATAACAGAAAACCATAGAAGTGGTCAAGAGCCAATACTTTTGGCCATGTATGAAGAGAGAAATTACAGAATACATCGCTAGGTGTATGGAATTCTAGAAAGTTAAAACAGAGCATAGGCACCCAACAGGATTGTTGCAACCTTTGCCTATTCCTGAATGGAAGTGGGAAGTGGTGAAAATGGATTTTATTACGGGATTGCCCAGAACAGGAAAGCTACATGATTCGATTATGGTAGTGATGGGCAAGCTTACAAAAGATGCCAAGTTTATTCCACTAAAAACTACTCACAAAGAAGCAGATGTTGTTGATATTTTCATGAAGGAAGTGGCATGATTGCACGAAATTCCTAAAATGATTGTGTCTAACAGAGACCCAAAATTCACCTCGAATTTCTGGAAATGATTGTTCAAAGGATTCAGAACGAATATAAACTTTAGTATAGCTTATCATCATGAGTTTTATGGACAGACAAAAAGAGTGAATAGGGTGATAGAATATATGTTGAGAATGTATGTGATTGACAAACCATCGAAATGGGAAGACTACCTACATTTAGTAGAATTCACTTATAATAATGGGTATTAGGCATCACTAAAAATGAGCCCATTTGAAGCACTTTATATAATAATGTGCACTAATCCAGTAAGATGGGATAATCCAACTGATAGAACAATAGTCGGTCCAAAATTGCTCAAGGAGATGGAGGACCAAATGTTAAAAATCAAGTAGAATTTGAAAGCTACCCAAGACAGACAAAAAAGTTATGCTAATAAAAACAGAATCCACAGAGAATTCAAAGTGGGTGATCATGTTTTCCTGAAAGTGAAAGCTAACAGGAGCTCTCTGAAGCCAGGAAGCTGTACCAAGTTAGCAGCCAGATTTTGTGGACCATTTAAAATCCTAGAGAGGATTGGTCCAGTTGCTTATATGATTGCATTGCTTGCATCTATGTCTGTTCATAATGTCTTCCATGTATCATTGCTAAAGAAATATATAACCGATTCTAATCATGTTATTGATTGGAATGTTATTCAGGTGGAGCAAAAAGGCGCTTTCCAAGTGCATCCGATGCGCATCCTGGATCAAAAAACCAAACAAATCTGGAATCGAGCCATAGGGCTTGTAAAGGTCCAATGGACCTGGTACAGACCTGAAGACGCTACTTGGGAGCATGAGGTTGCAATGCAGGTAGAATACCCGCATCTTTTTGAAGAATTTTGAGAATTTTGTTGTATATTGGTACATGATGCACCGAGGAAAGTGCATAAATAAGGGGAGGGGATTGTAATATCCCTCAGCCGAACCCAAATGTAAATATAATACAAGTATATTTAAGCTAGTGATTTGTTTAGACATGATTTTTGTAATACACCTTTCATGGCATGGTGCACGCATATACTGTGCAGTAAAGGGATGTAATGTGCACATTTCTAAATACCCCGTGCAGTAACTAAGGTGCGCGCAACCTTAAAGACAGAGGATACAGAGCACAGTAAATAAGGTGTGTGCAACCTTAAATATAGAGGATACAATGCGCAGTAACTAAGTGCGTGCACTAATAAGGTCAGTGAACCTTTGTGTATATAATATGCATTATAGGCTGGTGGGCCAGTATTATAAGCCATAATGCTTATGTCTTGGAACTAGGCCAGTGCGCCTAAATGTTAAAGGCTAGAGCACCTACTATGTACATGACTCATGATTAATATAAAATACATCACTGCGCACAGACCGACCACGATAAAAGAGATGGGGGAATGAACTTCACCAATTAGGGAAAGGGAGGGCTAAAAGTCAAGGGAATATTATATTAATATTTCCTAATACATAAAGTATGGATAATTAGTTTATCCTAAGTTCTAAAGTTGGGGAAAAGTGGAAAAAAGTAACTTTCGATATGACAAGAATCAAGTTGGGGCCATGCATTCATATCGTGGGGAAACTTAGCTTAGGGGGGGATTTTTCTCACAGATACCTTATGAATGGGGAAAGGGGAGACCATCAGGCTGACAATCATTTTTGACAAAGAGTTCACAGTGATTCCAAAACACACTCAGTTATCCAGTCAATGACTCCATGACCATTTCACTCATACATTCTGTTATCCTTGAGACAACCATTTCACTATTCTGAAGCTTGTTTTCCCATTCTTTTTTGTTGGTGTACATGGTTATTTTGGAGTAGTATTGAAGAAGCGAGTTGTCAGGCCCGTGAGTAGTTATCTAAGCAAGATAATTGCTAGGGATTGATTTTCATAGGTGCTAAATTGCAGCTACAACACTCTAAGACTTCTGGTCCAGCCTATTGCTGAAGCCCTAGAAGGGAAGTGGGGTAGCTGAGGGACTGTTGAGTAGAGAAGGGGCACACTTGCTTGGGTGGGACAGGCATGTGGGGAATGAGAGGCTATAGGGTGTTAGTTGAGTGAGCACTTGAGACAGAGTCTTTCCTATTTTCCATGAGCCTTATCCTGGATAGGAATCCCTTTACCCTGGGTGGAGTTCAGTCCCAGCTCGTGGGTGATTCATTGTTGGGAGTGATGAACAGTGTAGTCTATGGCTGGGAGGTTCGTGGATGGTCTGTAAGCAATTGGTGACAATCTTTCTAAGATAAGTACCAATTGTATGGTATATGGATATGTTTTTTTGTTATTGACATGCCTATGTTATAATTTTATCACATATGTGACTATGGTTGCTTGTGTGATTATGGGTAATTTCTTGTAAATGATGCATATCAATAACTACTGTTATTTTAATATAAAAGTCATATGTTACATAAATTAATTGTTTCTTTATGTTTAGATGTAAAGCTTCCATGAGCATGTTGTATGTATATGTTTTAGTTGCGTGTAGTCTAGAGAGTAAATTTAGGTGGCATTGCTTAGTTGACTACTGGGTATGCTACTGTATGTTCCGCAGTATGGGAATGAAAGTGTTCCCTAGAGTAGCATGGCCCAGCCTAATGGCTGGGAATGTTACCGACTAGCATTAGAGCATGAGTGGTTTCTTTAGAATGGCATACCCCAACCTCAGGTTGGTTTGAGTGATCGTTACACCTGTCGACTTCAACTCATTATCTAGGAACATGACTTAGAAATCACATTATTACCTTGGAGCCTGCATGCCTCAATGACATGTCTCTTCACTTTCAATAGTGGGTTCACATCATTGGCCCTTGATTGGAAGATTCCATCGAGTGTTTTACTTCAACTCATTCAGTCACATTCGTTGGATTGTACTAGAGTACCTTGGGAGTCATTGACATCAATAGTGATTTCCCTCGCACTTGTTAACAATTTTCATTAATGACCGGTAATCAAGTGGTTTCTACCATGTTTGACTTCAACACCTATAATCACATGGATAAATTCATATTTAGAGATGGTGGAACTAAAGATCCTGGATCTCATTATATCGGTCCAGGTTGCAATGGAGTATTCATAAGTTTGTACTGACACATAGATCCACTATGTATGTCTCGTGGATATGTCCAAATTTGAATTCTTTAAAGAGCATAGATTCACTGTGTATTTCTCGTGGCTATGTTGAATCATGATGACATGGATCCATAGTGTATGTGTAGTGGCCATGACTCACTTGAAACTTATGATTTGAGTCACTTGTAGTCTGAGTATGGGAATGCCCACCTTAGAAGATGGTATATTATGAAGGTGCTTGATTGTTTGTAGGTTCCCTACTAATGCGCTCCTTGTTTTCGACACACACATTCTACAAAGTATTTCAGCTATCACAGGTTCCAACTTCATACTTTGGGGGAAATTCTACTACACATTGTTTTTGTCACCCCAGTGATCAATTGACGACATGTGCATAAATCACTTCCATGTTCCCTGAAAACACTAAAAGAGACTTTCTCCATGAGAAAGTGGTTTACCTTTTCTTCCTTAAAAACTATGACAAGGGAGATTGTCACACACTTCTCTATACTTGGGGTGCGATGATGCTTGATCGTCACATGATGCACCAAAAATAGATTACAATGTCATCGCAGGATGCCTTTGCATAGGGTGCGATGATGCTTAAACAAGGGAAAAGTCAAAATTCACTAATTTTCTATAAGGGAATCTTCTAGAAGATGAGGTGGCCTCCTATTGGTTTGGATCTTACTCACTTATTTGATTTAGTGGGATCATCCTAATCTCCTCATCTATCCCTCTTTTACCGCATATAAAGAGGGATCTCTTATGGAAAAGGCTAAGGTTTGCAAAGACTTGCATATGCATGAAGAGTTCTTCTATAGATTATACTTGAGATAACTTTGCTTTAGCTCTTTAAGTCAGATGGTGGATATTATTCATCAAAGGCATTGGAGCAAAGGTGTGTGTGTGAAGAAAAGATCCATTGAAAGGGACCTTGCAACATCAAGGCATTTGTTGTATTCTCCACTTTCCATTTTAATATAATGCAACAATACATTTCTTCCCTATAAAGGTGTCTTGACTTTTATTGTATAACTCCTTGATATTATACATAGAATTCATTGGAATATATATATCTTTGTTCTCTCTCTTTGTTGGTTTGTGCTTCTTAAATAGGTTCACCATCCTGCAAATCCAAAGATGGAGTGACAAGCATGACACTAGAGAGGATAAAGCATCATTTAAAAGGTATGTCACTTGTCCCTCTCTGAACTAGTTTATATGACAATGAATTCTAAGGTGAAGTTTGTATTCTGTCTTATTTTTTTCTAGATTTATGTGGAAGTTAGAGAGATTAGTTTGTGTCATCACTTACCGGTTTTTTCGATAACATTCATGCTCCTGAAAGTGCCATTGTCTCGACTCCCTAATGACACTCACTCTTTGGAAAAACCTCAGTATCCTTCTAGTATTACAAATGTAGGGGGAATGTAAGATTCATACAGGATATTAGAGACTTCATATCCCTTCCTAATCCAAGATCTTTTATTCGATGACTATAACATGAATTGTATTAAAGAGCATAAACAAAGATTATGTGAAACATAAATGAAGAAGACATACACATGGAGAAATAACAAGAAGAATAATGGCACAAGACTTGATAACAGAGTTCATCCCAGCAATGGACTACGTCTCTGGGCCAACTTCTAAGTGGATAGGCATTTATATTATCTCAGCAAAAATTGACATAAATACATGGAAATACCTCAAATCTAGAAAATTTCCCGAAAATACATTGCTAAGATCAAAATTATGATTTCATTAGTGGATTTGTGGCGAGAAATCATGAAAAAATGATTGTCAATTCATCAAATTCTATCACTATCACTTCCAAGCCCCTCTTGGGCTATCTACCTTGAAATTAGTGCCCACAATAGTTTGACAGCTTGCAATAAATGATCCTTGTATCAAAAAGTGTGCCCACACTTGGGTTGCGGATCCTCCTCTTGGTTGGATGAAAGGTGGGTTTAAGTAATAATTCAGGGGTAAACTTTACAAAGCCACCCCCTGGCATGTTGGCAAGTGGTCGATATTATTAGCGAGGAGACGCGGGGTCAAACTCGCGAGCTCCCCCTTCCCCCCCATTTGGGTTTTCATTGTAACATAATTTTAAATATAGTTAAGAAAAAATATATGAAATGTAACAACCTACCATATTTATATCCATCTGTTAAATGATTGCAACTCCTGCCATGTTTTGGATTCTGAGCATTGTTTGGTTGGTTGTCGGTCGGTCCGGTGGTAGACCTTTTAAATTTTCATTTTTTTTTGCCTAGGCACTCCTCAAATCCAACTTCGTGAAGTACACTATATTCTTCATCTGATCTAGCAATTCATATATAGGAGGCAAGGGGTAATGGTTCTTCACTATTATTTTTTTTAGTGTGCGGAAATCCACACACATCCTCCATGTTCCATATTTCTTTGGCACCAGTACTATCAACGAGATATAAGGAGAAGATATTAGTCTGAGGACCCCTCTTTCAAGAAAGTCCTGCACCTAAATTTTGATCTCCTCATTTTCGAGCACATACATCCTGTACATGCCAATGTTTGGTAAGGGAACAATTTGGTGCAATTGTATTTCATGTTGGATCTCCCTCTTGGGAGGAAATCCTTTTGGTTCCTAAAAAAATTCATCATAGTTATATATTACATTAATCTTTTCATCTTTATGATAAGGATCACAATCATCAGAAGCATTAGATTTATCAGGATCTTTTTCTTTCAAAACCACAAGCACAAATTTCTTTCTAGTATTGATGGCTCTCTTTATCTACCCTGCACTAACACGAGTTAAGTTCTTCATACTGTGAGCTCTAATAATGTATTCCATGCCACCTTTGGTGAGATGGTATTTTTTTCCTATCAAAATTAGATAACATTCCTATCATACAAATAGGGAATTCCAAATATAATGCCACATATATCAAGTGGGACCACATCAAGCCCAACCTCATCTACCAACTTTGAAACAATAACAAATTTCAATCTACATTGTCTGGTAACTTGAAGTTTTGCATTGTCACACACCCAACCAAGAGGGTAAGGTTTTGGATGAGGTATTGTCTCTAAGCCCAAGTTATTAACAATCACTTTAGATATTGAATTAACTTGAGAACCCAGATCAAACAAAGTATCCACTTTAGTATGTTTGGCTACTACTCTAATGTGAAAAAGTTCTCTTCTCTTCTTTTCAATTTCAGGAGATGGAATTATAGAACTTGAACTAGCATGAGAGGAAACTTTACCTTGTACTCCAACCATATTGATTTTCATTTCATCACCTAAATCGAAACTTAGGTCTTGTTGCACTGTAGAAAAAAAAATTGGCTTCCCTTTTATTACACATTATTTTGGTCACCCTGGTGACGTGTCTACAAGCATGTATTTAGCCTCTCAAAAGGATCTTTCCCATGAGAAAAGTAACTGGTTTCCTACTCTACAAGGCTTGTTTTTAGAAGGACTTCATAGGCTAGTAGTATTATATAGTGTGGAAATGCTTGATTCTACAAGGCTTGTTTTTAGAAGGACTTCATAGGCTAGTAGTATTATATAGTGTGGAAATGCTTGATTTTCACAGGCTTCTCTAAACCTAGCCTGCGGGGTTTCTGTGGGCTGCTATATAGATAGGGTGTGGCACATTCTAAAACTGAGAAAAAGGAAGAATTTCATGAAAATTATAGAAGGAATATTCTAGAATATGAGGTGGCATCCATGTGGTTGAGATCCTACCTACCTCTCTGATTTGGTGGGATCATCTTGATCTCTTTAACCATCTCTCTTTCTCCTATATAATGATGGATTTCTCATGGAAAAGGTTAAGCATCAAGTAAGAAAAATGTATTGAGCAAGGGAAAGTAAGGAATGATTAAGGTTGAATAGGCTGTGAAGTTTGTGAGGTACTCTACATCAGATACTTGAGGGCCTCATTTCAGTCGATCAAGTTATTGTGGATCATCTTCATGCGAACTTGGAGAAAGTGTGTGTTGAGAAAAGGGCCACTGAAAGGGAACTTAGCGACATCAAGGCTGTTTGGTTGTATCTTCCACTTTCTCTTAATATAATACAGTGGCATGTTTCTTTCCCATAAAATCATTCTCATTTTATTACATGATTCCTTGATCACATGTATAAGTCTCCATTGAATATACTATTATTGCTTTCACTTTGGTTAGTTTTTGTTTCATTGCAGGATCAATAGCACAAGAGCACTAGAGCGAAGCAGGGACAACAAAGACATAAGGAAGGTAATACTCAATGGTATTTCACACATCCTTTATTTGATAATAGATTCAATGATTAGAGATTAGGGAAAGCACCATGTCTTGTCTTGTTTTGTTCTAGATCTAGGTGGATCTAGGGAGATCAGTTTATGTCTGCATTTACCAATATTATCCAATAACACTGTTGCCACCAAATTTCTTTAGTCTTAACTCTATACGTAGTTTCCAACAATGCTCATCATCATTCACATATTTTTTGCAATGAGTGCAAGAGGATTTTCCTTCCTCTTTCTTTGTTCTAGATGTATTTTTCCCCTTTCCTTTTCCTTTGAACTTGTTGTTTTGGAACTCAGAAGGATTCTTTGTGTGATCTTCCTGTACATTATTTCCCCCACTTTCAAGATGAGTTGCTTGCACACACACTTCATCTAGAATAGTGGGATTAAAAAACAACAATCTATGATGAATGTAACTATGAAGTGCACCAATATATTTCATCAAAGTCTCTGGAGAGTCTAAAGGACCATTAAATGCAAGTGCCTTTTTCCTAACTCTTCTATGGAAATTTGAACATTTTGACCTTTTCCCTGTCTCGATTTTTTCTAGTCCATCGTGGATTTTTGTACATGACCCAATGGATAAAGTTGGTTTTTCAATGCAAAATTAAATTCAGATAATGAAGAAAGGATTTTACCATTATTCTTGCTACCTTGTTGAATTTTATTCTACCACCATACAAGGGTTGTTCCCTCTAGCCGAAGAGAATCCAATTGGATATTCACCTCTTCCTTTTTGACCTGTTGTTAAACCTTGATCTTTCTAATCCAATTGTTTAATGTATCTGCATTAGCTTCTCCATTAAACACGAGAGAATTAAATTTGACATCTAATTTCAATAATGGATTTTTAGAAGCATTCTGATGAAAATTAGAATGATGAGAATGAGAGGATGAAAAAGAGATTGAACTTGAATATGGAGATGGAGGCTAAGGATGGTCTCCTCCAATTACCCGGTCTTCTAAAACATCACCCTCTTCTTTAAATTCCTTCTTCTTTTCCTTCTTTTCCACTCTCTTTTCATAATATATGAACATTTTGTCTACCATGTTTGACATCTGGTAGAAAGCCTTGTGAAAATTCTTTTTATATTTTGTATGAAGTTCTTCATCTTCCATTTTATTTATTCAAGTTGCACATCCAATATCTAGGTTGAAAGTCTCAAGTTTTCCTTCACCATCCTTGAGCCTTGCCTTAGTAAGAATTCACACTTGCAATTAAAGTCAAAGAAAACCAATATGATACCAACATGATCCGATATCTTTTATTTGAGTACTATAACATGAATTTCATTAAAGAGAATAAACAAAGATTATGTGCAACATAAATGAAGAAGAAATACAAATGGATAAATAACAAGAAGAATAATGGCACAAGAATTGATAATAGAGTTCATCCCAACAATGCACTACGTCTCTCGGACCACTTCTAAGTGGAGATGCATTTATATTATCTCAACAAAAATTGGCATAAATACATGGAAATACCTCAAATTTGGAAGTTCCCTAAAAATCTATTGCTCGGATCAAAATTATGACTGCACCAGTGGATTCGTGGTGAGAAATCGTGAAAAAATAATTGTTAATTCATCAAAAAATTTCACTGTCACTTCCAAACCCATCCTAGGCTCTCTACCTTAAAATCCATGCCCATAACAGTCTAACAGCCTATAATAAATGCTCCTTGCATCAAAAAGCATTCTTTCACCTGGGTCACAGATCCTCGTCTTGGTCGGATCAAAGGTCGGGTTTAAGTAATAATTTAGGGGCGGAATTTACAAAGCCACCCGTGTGGCGTGTTGGAAAGTGGTGTATATTATTGGATGGAAAAATTGTGGTAAAACCCAAGCCCCCCCCCCCCTCTTTGGGTTTTCATTGTAACATAATTTTAAATATAGTTAAAAAAAATATAATAAATGTAACAACCTACCATATTTATATCCATTCATTAAATGGTTCCAAATCCTGCCATGTTTGGGATTATGGCTATTGTTTGGTTGGTCATTGGTCATTAAAGCTTCCAAGTCCAGTGTTCGGCAGTTCGGTGGCCAGCCTTTTAAATTTATTTTTTTTTCCTAAACCTTATTTTGTTGTGGGGTATTCTACCCTACGGACTAATAAGCTAGGGCTATAAACTTATACGCAGATCATGACCCTTAAGATTTAACTTTTAACCTTCTACCCAAAAATCTCAACCCCTTTTCAAGCAAACAATGGAAGAATCGACTCACCTTTTTAACGATGAT